>PVKS010012314.1:0-54106 GCA_004027875.1 Aplodontia rufa
TTGATTCTTGTGCAAGGAGAAAGATATGGGTCTAATTTCAACTTTCTGCAGGTGGATGACCAGTTTGTCCAGCACCATTTGTTGAAGAGGCTGTCACTTCTCCATGTAATATTTTGTCCCCCTTTGTCAAAAATCAGATGTTTAAAGATTTGAGGATTTGTTTCGGGGTCTTCTATTCTATTCCATTGGTCTTCTTCCCCTGAGTACTTTTTGCTCTAAAGCTCTTTTAATGTAGGACAGTCCCTCTGTTTGTGATATTGATTTAATGGGGGAACCTGAAAAATGTCCTTTTTCCTGTGTTTGTCTAATTGCTTCCTAATCCTGTCATTCAGCTTGTCCTTTTATCCCCATTATTTCCCAAAACTGAAACTTGAGGAATTAAATGTTTTTGACTACCATGCATCATAGGTGAGACTTTATATAATTTAACATACAAAATAGAGCACTTTTGAGAGTAAAGGGGGATATTATTAATAAATATGTAAGACTGTAAAGAGGACTTTTCTAGGCAAATCAGAACAATAGAATCAATCAAATCATTGGTGATGTTGGGTATTTTATGTTGTTTCATATCAAAAGATCCTTAATACCTAGTTAGCCCACCATTAGTAATTTTAATTGATCATCAGATTAGAGTAATGACAGTCAGATTCCTGAATTGTCTGGTTATATTTCACCCCTGTGTGGTTCAAAAGGAATCTATTAGGTGTGTTATTCTTCAGCTTCGTACAACCAAAATAATCAAGCATTTTCATATTAATTTGGGCTATGGTGAATAATCATTGCCAGAATGGATTTTATTAGGGTTTGCAAAATAATGTTTTTAAAATTTTATCTCTTCTACTTGCTGGCATTCTACAAAAATAGAGCCTTCATCATTAGGGCCTATTTTCATTACTTTGAAATGCAGTTTTTGTTAGAAAGGCAAGATAACTTGATTCTTTTAATTAGCACTTTTTAAAATTTGCTCATAAATTTATTTTTTTAACGTTCAGGCTTTTGCGGCCCAGGAAGATTTGGAAAAGACCAAAGAAGAGTTAAAAACTGTGATGTCTGCTCCCCCTCCCCCTCCTCCACCACCCGTCATTCCTCCAACAGAAAATGAACATGATGAACACGATGAGAACAATGCTGAGGCTAGCGCTGAATTGTCGAATGAAGGGGTAATGAACCACAGAAGTGAGGAAGAGCGTGTAACAGAAACACAGAAAAACGAGCGAGTGAAGAAACAACTTCAGGTATTTAAAATTTGCAATTGTGTGCAAATGTAAAATATAGTTTACATTTTCTCCATCTTGACAAACTTGTTTTAAAAAGAACTTAAGTTTATTAGGAGTCTTAATACTGGCCAGTTTTATAACTGGTTGTATTTGGCCTACAATCATGCTATTTCATTTCCTTCATTGTATGATCCTATTGGCATATGTTTGTTAGCTAACTAGTTAGCTTGACCCATTTTAAAAGGTAGAAAGTATCTTAATGCTGTGCTGAAATCAAATGAATGTAGATTTTAAACAGTAAAAGTGTATATTGACAAATATGTCCCAGTGAATTCCATTATTATATGTAATTATGCATCAATAAAATATTTTTAAGTATACACTGAAATATAATATTTAATAGGCTACCTGTAAGGTATTATATAGTCTGAATTATCTGTTCAAATTATATATTGGCAGTGGTCAGCTTATTAATTACATATAATTAGATTAAAATAGGACCTTTTAATATTAGAACTTTTCTCCAGGTGAATTCTTTAATCGGTAAAATATTTAAATGTTAATAAAGAAATTAGGTAATAGTTAAAAAGAATGCATTAAGACTTGGAGAACGCTTCCCTCATGGTATAGAGTTTAGATCCTGTAGTAACATGTTAACTACTAAAACTTTTGTAAGTCATTTTAACTATTGGATGAGAATGTTAAAGAACTTTAGAATCACACAATATCATGGTTGATAATTGTGAAAATGAAAGGCCATGAGTATTACTCCTCGACCATTACCATCACCATTACTAAAAGTAAAAAAAAAAAAAATCCACAGTGGAAATTTTAACATATTAAAAAGTTAGAGACTTGGTATAATATGTATTTTTGCATCTTTAAACCATTTCTATATATTTCTTAAGAAAAAAAAAATAATAGACATATTTATCTTTTAATGTAGGCACTGAGTTCAGAATTAGCCCAAGCCAGAGATGAAACCAAGAAAACACAAAATGATGTTCTTCATGCTGAGAATGTTAAAGCAGGCCGTGATAAATACAAGACTCTTCGACAAATTCGACAAGGCAATACAAAGCAGCGTATTGATGAGTTTGAAGCAATGTGAGAGCTGTTATTTTGCATACATGTTCTTCATAAGCTGAACCACCAACAGAGAAAAGCAGGCCTTTGGAGATGTGATGGAATGCATCCCACCTTGCCAAAGCACTTATAACAGTTTGACTGTGGTGGCTGAAAGACAGATTTAAGGGGAGCTCTTCAACATTAATGCAGTGTGATGTCATGCTTGGTTTTCTTTTTTTTGGGTCACGGAATGGAGAATCATGTTCCATCACCTCCTTTGAAATTTTTCAGTTTTCTTTTTTTTTTTTTTTTTTTTTTCCTGTTGAACATTTAACACTAATTATGTCTGTCAAATGTGTGTGTGTGGCTTGAGCACTTTGTACATTTTAAAGGATAATGGTGAACGTTTCCATGAATGTGTAGAGATAGCACTCAGTTTTCCCTTGCCCTCTCCATTTTTAACCTATATATATCTAGAATGATATATATGTCTTCATTCTCTCACATTTTCTCAGTGTACCCTTCTCATATCCTGCCATTCCCATAGCCGTAATTCTGCAATCTTACAGGTAATTGGTAGTGTTTAAAATTATGGTGGATAGCAGGGTAGACAAAGGTCTTTGATCATTGTGTAGATGATGACTGCAAATCATGAAAACAATTAGTATATTGAACAGTGTAGTGTGTAGCTGATGGTTTTTTTTTTAAAGTCCCAATTTAATTACCACTATTGGATATTTGTTATTTGCTTACCTAATTACAATCATCTTTGGCAACTAAATTGATTGGTGTTTCATCTCCGATAATCTTTTTGTGGTTTTCTTTGCCTGACACTTCACAGAGGTCATTCAGCAGGTAGTAGTTAGTTCCTAGGAGGTTTTTGATGGAACACTACCTGCAAATAAGTTGACTCAAAAACTTGAAAGGTTTTGTTCTTTCATGAGTTGATTTAGAAAATTAGATATCTAATAAAAGAAAATATACATTGTTGTAATTGATTTTAATCATTAGAAAACAAAATAAAACCTGGACCTTTCTGGAAGGGCAGTATATAAAAACATCAGTCCCAAGAAGGGGACAGTAATACTACCTCACTATTACACCTGGCATGACTGGTTGGTTGTTCAAACACAGTGGAGTGTGCAAGCTTGTTTATTATACATTGAGACAGTTATCATGAAGGAGTACTTTTGAGATTTTTCTTTCAGAATATCTGAGTGCTAATTTTTTAACTGACTTTTTGTTAAGTTGAACTGTGGGGCTCTGATTTGTGTTAAAATTGTAAGCTGTCACTGGTATACTTCTTGGGAGGTTGTTAAATCTAAGGAAGCATGTGTCTGTGTGTGTGAGAGAAAACGATGTTACTTTTGTAGTATATGAAGAATGTCTGTACCTTCATATCTTGATATGATAGTTACATAATCATTTTAGCATACTTGGTTTCTAAATCATTGTGTTTATTTTTTTAATCTATAAGTTAAAAAATTAAATTTGGCTTGTTAATCTTATTTTAGAAATTTTAAATTTCAGGTTATATTAATTTCAGTTATCTCACCAAATCTTTTCAGTTAGAAAGATTCTAATATTTTCTTTTTATAAAACACCTCGATTTGACAATATGGAAAGCCTTGTTTTCTCTGTGTGGTTCAGCTACTTTCCATTTGGTATTATGCACTCAAATTCACGTTATTAAAATGGCCATTTTATTAAACATTTTTTTATGCACAGTAGATTCAGGTTGTGTCTGAAAATATCTCTGTTGCTTTTTTGATTTTTCTGATTTTACAAGGATTAATCTGGGCAGACATTATGGAAAGGAAAGGTTTTGCTTAATATATTTGGACTTTGTAGGACAAAGGATAACTGGTTAACCTTGAAGTGACTGTTGTACGGTGGTATGCACATGCTTCAAAATCCTATGGAAGAGAGTGTTTCTGCTTGCAGTACACTAGAGGGACAGATGGTAGACCCTACTGTTCATGCTTTGAAACTAAATGTTCACTTTTCAAAACATTAAAGGAATTGCCATAATAGTGAATACCTGTATTTCCATTGGATTTTCATTAATTTTTCTCATTTTGAATTGTGTGCACTATCATTGCTACATCAGTTTGTTACACAGTGTTGAGAAATTACCAGTTACATTTGCTGTTTATAATCTATTTGTAGATTAGGATTAAAATGGATTTAATCCATTATTAAAGTTGTGTGAATTTTTCTAAACAGGAACAGCCATTTTCAATATGGATTTTCATAGTGATTAAACCAATACAATTTATCGTTAGCAGTGGAGAGCACATGTTCATATACAAATTTGTAAAATACACTAATAAGTATTTGGTAAATTCTAATAGGCTTTTACCATTAGCATATTTTTGTGTTGTACAACTAAGTTACATCTCTAATTTTGGATAATATTCATTGGTTAACAATAAAGTAACAAAAGCTTATGACTTCAAGGGTCCACTGTTGTTATTTAACACGAGTTCTTGTATATTTCCTGAAAAATATAATCCCTGTCAGAGCTCTGAATCATTGCATCTTAAAAATGAGAAGTGGATAGGAAGAAGTTTTAAAATCCTTATAGGTTTACTCTTTCTCCCAGATTATATACTGATTTTACTGTGAAAATAATTGTGATTAATTCTGTGGAAAAACTAAATCATTAAATTGAATTTTCACAGCAAAAGGTAGTTTACAATTTCCAGCCATTGCTTTTTCTTTCTTTTTTTTTTTTAAAGAGAGGGAGAGAGAGAGAATCAACTTTATTTTTCACATGGCCTTCATTGCTCCAACATTTCATTGTGTACGTGGTACTGGGCTTTGAATTTGCATTCTTGCACATGCCAGGCAGGCGTCATACCTGCTGAGCCACTGCTCCAGTCCCCAGCCATTGCTCTTAAATATAGGTTTAGTTTTTTTTCCCTGAGTAAGATATAGTTTCGTTGTCATTGATTTCTCTCACTATTAAAATTCTGATGTTCTTTAAAGAACTATATGAGGGTATTTATTTTCTTATTTTAAAGCCATATTATAGAACAGATACCGCAGATGTATGTTACTTGCCTTTTAAAAAGCAACTTACTAATTTTTAACAAAGATTTTTAAAAAAACAAGTGATATATCTACTCTAATAAAAACTAGCTGTCTTCTCAGTTCAAGTAGTAGTTATTTTATATTCTCAAGGGCAAGTAGTGATTTCTTTGATCTTGTAAGAAAAGGGATTTTTTAAAATAATGTTGTTTTGCTTTATATCTTTTTTTCTTTAAGATTATTTGAGTTCAAACCCCAGCATCACGTACACAACTCGAAGCCTTGGAGCACCGAAGTCCACATGAAAAACTAAATTAAAAATTGTTTCTTTCTCTCTCTCTCACTGTCCCTCGCTCTTAAGATTACAATTACCACTTAAAAAGTTATCTTATGCTTCCTTTTTTTTTAAGTACTAAATATTGAACCCAGGGGCACATTGCTACTGAATTATATCCCAGTTATTTTATTATTTCATTCATTTATTTTATTTTTAATTTAATTTTTAATTTTATTTTATTATTTTAATTTTTTAAAACAGGGTCTGAGTTGCAGAGGCTGGTTTTGAATGTAGGTAGGAAGAATTGGCTCACAATAGTGTTCCATGTCAAAGCTTATAACATTTTCATCATTGGCTTTTCCAATTAAATAATTTTAACTCCTATTTTTTCCTAAGTGGACCTACTTCCTAATATGTCCTTCAAGAATTTAAGATGTGCCATTTTCCGTCTGGGAAAATCATGACTTTTTGGACTCCTCCAGTGCTCTGGCCTCTTTTAAACCCTGTAATACAGAGTCTTCTGATTTGGGCAGTTATATTTTTATATACATACATAAATATATATTAATGTACCTATATATATGCACACTAATGATAACATGTAAGATATATGTATAATAAATGCTATGTATTATGCATATTTATAATAGTATTATACATATTATACACATACTGTTTTTGAAGTTCAAGTATATCATTTCTAGCAGAATTTTAATGTTAAAGAACATGACTGATAATACTTCATGCCATACCCTTTGAATCCAGGTTTATGTTTTGTTCTGGAGTTTCATAGTAAGTTACTCAGTAATAGTTCTATATTTCTTAATGGATAATAACCTTTATTTAAAACATTTTTATTAAAAGCCTGCTATATTTGGCAACTTAGAAGCAAGATTAGAATGAATGACTGTTTTGGCCATCTTAAATAAGGAACTTCAAATATTAATTTATCTTAGATTGTGTGCATTTATTACAATATGAAATATCTTTAAAACAGCAGTGCCACAACATTGATTCCTAATGCCCAGATTCCTCCATGCTTATAGTGAGCCAGTTGCTTCCATCTGTTTATTTTTTATTATCCTATTCTAATTATTCTTCACTTTTATTTAATCATTTAAAATTTTGGATTTGTTTTGATATTTATGTATGTCATAAAGTTTGCACCTAAAACCAGTGATACTGGCTTTAGTTTATCAGCATTACTAAATTAGTATGGACAAATATCCATCGTCTAGTGGCAATATGGCATCAAATTTTTGTGGTTATGTTACCATCTTAAAAAATTCTTTCTGAAAAAGCGTAAAATTCTTCTTGCACTGTGTATAATGTATGTCATGATATTTCTTTAGTTTTTTTCAACTTAAATATCTTGTTTTAGATCTAGAAATGCCTGTGTGTCTTAGAAGTATAAAGCAATGTTAATTTATATAATTACTTTTAAACTAGCTGCTTTGGCTTAAAATACAGTTGTGTCATGACTGAGGAAACTACAGCATAAGGACGATCAATTGCAGAAAAGACTGGACGACAAATACTCAGCATATGATTATCTGATAAATTGCTATATTTTCATTTTATAGGTCAAATTTTAAACATGAATTAATTAAAAAATATTTTTAAAGATAAAAATCCCTAATTTTAAAAGTTTCTCTAACTTTTAGGAAGACTCATTTTATGCCCAAACTGACAAACTGGTCAAATAGAATAACTAATAATATCTGTATTAAATATTGAAAAGTTTAATGAAATTAAGAGTTTTCAGTTGAATCTTTTATGGGTTTGTTTTGTTGTAAAATACATAAAGTTTACCATTTTAACCATTTTCATGTATACAGTTCAGTGGCATTCAATACAGTCACAGTACCTTGTGCAGCCGTCACCACCATCCATCTTCAGAACCTTTTCATCATGCCAACCTGAAACTGTACCCATTAAACAACTCCCCATTCTTTCCTCCTTCCTGTCCCTGGGGAACTACTGTTATATTTTCTTCATTTTTATTTTTTTCCAGTTATGTTTTGTTTCTGTGAATTTGAGGTTTCTGGGTACTTTATCAAAGTGATTTCATGTAATATTTATCCTTTGTGTCTGGCTTATCTCAGCATATATTTTCAGTTGGCATAATATCCAAATTGTGGCATGTATCAGAATTTTATTCCTTTTTGATATTATTTACCCATCAGTCAGTGGAAATTTAGGTTGTTGCCAAATTTTGACTATTCTAATGCTTCTGTGAACGTTGGTGTGCAGATATCTGTTAGATTCTCTGCTTTCAGTTCTTTTTGGTAGACACCCCAGAAAACAATTGCTGGATCATATGGTAATTCTATGTTAAGTTTTTGAGGAGCGGCCATGATATCTTTCACTACTTTTTTTACCACACCATTTTACATTTATACCAGGAACGTACAGGCGTTCTAACTTTTCATATCCCCACCAATACTTGTTTATCGATGTTGGTTTGCTTGCTTATTTTTTATAATAGTCATCCTAATGGTGAAGTGTTTTTTTCATTTTGATTTGCAAATACATGCGGTGCATTTTCCAAATCATAAAAAAGTTAGGCATCCTTTCATGTGCTTATTGGTCATCTGTGTATCTTTGGAGAAGTATCCTTGTAAGTTTTCTCCTTTTCTAATTATTTTTATTGTTGATTTATAGGACCTTTTCACTTTTTAAGATATGAATTCCTTACCCTAGGATTTAGAATGTTAATTACTTATGAAATATGAATTGCAAATAACTTTTCCCATTCTGTAGGTTTCCTTTGCAGAAATGTTAATGGACAGTGTTTAGAGTGTGTAGAGATGAACAGTAAATAGAACAAAATGTGAGTCACTATGCCTTGTCTGTAGGATGGTAAAACTAGAGTGGGCTGTGCCAGGAGTTTGTGGAGCCTTGAATCCTGTGCTGAGATGGTTTGGCTTGATTTAAGGACAACAGGCGGCTTTGAGAAGACACAGCTACAGAGAGGACCAATAACACAGTCTTACTAGAAAATCTGTGTTTCTGTGTAAGGTATACTAGAAAATGCAGAGGACAAAGAAAGCCTACAGAACTGTGAATACTGTAGTTAGCCTGAAGAAAGGCTGTGGCCATGGGGATGAATATTACCACCTTCTGAAAATTGAAAGGAAATAAGTACATGTAATCGGTTCTCATGTTTGTTACATTTTTTTCTTCTGCTTATTTTCCAAATTCTTCTTTTGGGACACTTAAGAGCTCTGTTTCTATTTACCCATGATCTTTTGGGATTGGGTTCTTTGGTCAACTAGAAATTAAAGACATCCAGGAACAAAAATGATTTGATCATGAGTTCTAATTCTGTCTCTTAAATTCTAGTTTTGATAATTGATTTTATAGTTCTGAATTTCATGGTCTTTTTCAGAGCATTTCTCTGGAATCAGATATGGACACTTTGATTCCATATGTCTTTACAAAAATGTACTACTGCCTAATAACTATGATTAATATCCATGTATTTTTGAAAAAAAAGAGGGAAAGAGTAGGAATCAATTTTATTCATTTTTTTTTCAATCTGGCCTTTGTTTCTCAGACACTTAGTTGTGTATGTGTTGCTGGGATTTGAGCCCAGGTCCTCGAACATACCAGACAAGTGCTCCAATCGCCAAGCCACCACTCCAGCTCCCTCCATGTATTTTTTTTTTTTTTTTAAGAGATGGACAGAGAGAAGGGATCAATTTTATTTAGTTTTTCATGTATCCTTCATTGCTCTGACACTTAGTTGTATATGTGGTGCTGGGGTTCGAACTCGGGTCCTGGCACATGCCAGGCAAGTGCTGTAACCACTGAGCCACCACGCCAGCCCCCTCCATGTACTTTTGAATTACTAATTTTTATTTGTGGTTGAAAAGCTGTTACTTCTGTGGTGCATGTAACTATAGTTCTATCAATCCTTGTGCTCTCAGATCATTCTAGTAGTGTGACTGGAAGAAACTTGAAGGTTTTTTTCCCCAACCCAGTTAGAAAACCAGTTTTTTTAGATTATCATTAAGGGGTTATAATTACCAAAGCACAACTCAGTGAAGATTATCTTAGAACACATAGACAGTTAATTACTGGCTGCAACAGCTTTGAACAACTCATTTTGTCTGAATTTCTACTGGATTTTTAAAAGTTGAAAGCTGTATTTGATTATGCTCATCAACTTAGTTTTTACACTAGAGGTGTTATTTGATTCATTTGCTTATGTCTAAATGATATCCCAGTTTTTTTTCCTTCTTGCTTGTTTCCTCTGGACAGTTCCAAATATAATCTAGTTCGCAACCTTTAGACCATAAAAGCTTTTGAATATAGGTAGATATAATCTTTGGGCAATCTAAGTCACAAATTTATAGTTCCTTCTCACTAACGTTGAAATATAATGCCTTACTGTTAGTATATAGATTAAATGTAGAATTTGTGACTTTTAAATTTGTATTTTAAAAGTGTTTGTATTAAAAGACAAAAATCTTTCAGTATATGCAAAAGAGCAATAATTCAGTGATCCATTTACTTATTTCACTAATATTTGGAGATGTACTAGATAGTAGCTTATTCAGATTTCTTGAATCATTTAGATTGGCTAAAGTAATTATCCTTTATTTTCAATATTAATATCTTAAAAGTAGTTGATCATAAGTATGAAAAATGTTGTTGTCAGGTAGTTTATTAATTTATATGCATTCTTAAAGTAATTCTGAGAGTGAATCTAGTGGTGTAGCTCAGCATACCTGCATTCAATCCCTAGCACCAAAAACAGCAGAAAACCTGAGCACATACTTCCATTTTGTAATAATCTGAGTACCAGAAAATAGAAGACCTAGAATCAGAACCCAGATCCTAATCCTCTGCGTATGATTTAATGTATCTGGCTACACTGCATTTCATTATAGGATGATATATTAAGTATGTTTAAAATGAATTTGGGGGACATACACTCTTATCACAGTTTTTGCATAATATATGTATCCATTAGGAGAGTTGTTTTTCATCTTTAGGGTGGTTATTGTTATAAAATTTTTGCAGTGGTCTCAAACAGGAAAAGTACAAGCAAGTACATATACATATCCATAAGTTATAGTGTGAAATCCATTAGAAAAATGTTCTGGGCCACTTATTTCTGAATTATTATGCTTTTTTTCTTAGACATCAAAAGGTTTTCAACTTCATGGTGGTATGAAACAAATGTTAAAATACAAGAAAGAAGGCATGGTTTTATTCCCTTTCCCACATGTACATTCACAGTCATTTATTCTTTCAGTGTTGTACAGAGCAACTGCTATTCATGCAAAGTGATGCTGGAGTTATGGGAGATAGATGAGGCCCTGTGACTGTCAAGATTTTAGGTAAGTCAGGGAACTGAGGAATGAACTTCAATTAAGGTTTAGAAAGTCAAGTTCTAAGTGCCAGAAGAAAATCCAAGATAAAATATACAGGAGTTAGAGAAATGTCAGTTCATCTAGTTCAGTTTCAAGTTATTTTAATTCAACATTTATTAATGTGATCTGTCTGACTTTAAAACAGTGTTCTTTGATTTAAAATTCAGGTTTTAGATCACTGTTGCTCTTGTGCCTATAAACTTTGGCCTTAGGTTTTTTTTTTTTTTTTTAAGAGAGAATCAATTTTTTTTTTTTTTTTTAAAGAGAGAAGGACAATGAAAGGGAGAGACAGAATCAATTTTTATTGAGGTTTTCACATGGCTTTTGTTGCTCTGACACTTAGTTGTGTGCGTGGGTGCTTGGGTTTGTACCCGTGTTACTTGCACATGCTGGGCAAGCGCTGTAACTGCCAAACCGCTGCTCCAGCCCCTGAGAATCAATTTTTTAAAATTTAATTTTTCATGTGGCCTTTGTCGCTCTGACACTTCATTGTGTACGTGGTGCTGGGGTTTGAACCAGCACCACGTACAGCTTTGCATGTGCCAGGCAAGCTCCATAACCGCTGAGCCACCGCTCCAGCCTCTGGCCTTCGTTCTTAAGTTATTCTCAGGCCACAGATGTTTTGGGCGGGGTGCAGCCTCATTTATTTAGAAAGTTGTAATGGTCGTTCATGTTAAGCAGATACAAGAAACATTGACCTTAGTGGCTTGTGGTCTCACCCCTTCCCTGAGAGTCCCACCAAACTAAGTTTATGTGCCAGGTAGGATTTTCTTTCTACCATTCTTTCAGCTAACCCAGTACTTCTGAGTTCTCATCCCTGCCAGTTGCCTCTCTGTTGTTTTCTGAGCATGCTCAGGAACTGTCAGTCAAATTAATCTCAAACCCAGGCTAATCCCCAGTCTAGGGATTCAAGAATCCTTTTTGAGATTTGTCCACCTTTTCAGCAAATGTTATGTTTTTATTTATTTTATTTTTTTTTTGAAAGGGGACAGAGAGAGAGAGAGAAGCAATTGTTTATTTTTTCATGTGATCTTCATTCCTCAGACACTTCCTTGTGTACGTGGTGATGAGGTTTAAACTCACATACTCCTCGTGCATGCCACGCAAGGGCCATAACTGCCGAGCTCTAGCCCTTGTTTTTGTTTTTATAGAAAGCATTTGGATCTAGCTTTTTTTTTTTTTATGAGTTCAGAGCACATTAGATATGTAGCTAGTCTGGCATTCATAGATGTGAGTGAGGCAGCATAATGCAGAGGTAACTGAATGGGGTTTAGAGTCCCATAGGGCATTGGAATCTTGGCTCAGCCACTTAGTTTCATAGCCTCAATAGTCCACTCAGCCTTGTAAGCCTAAGTTTTCTGGTCTATTAAATGGGAGTACTCTATTAAATCTTGTATGGTATACTGTGTGTACAATCTTGGCATACTGAAGGTGCTAATAACTTCTATCATTTTTTTTTCATATTCAACAAAATGTTCACATTTTGTTCAACTGTGTTGTGTATGTTAGTATTTGTACTCAAGCCCTTTGGATTCCGTATTTAATGTCTTGTTTACCTTTTAAGGATTTTACATGTGATTCTCTTGGAAAGTATGTTTCAACATATGTTTATTGACTGTGTATGAGGCCCTGTGACAGTTTTTTGGAGGTTAAAAAAAGACAGTCTGTCTTAAGCAGTAAATAGTTTCTCTTATAACTGACATCTAAAGCAGCCACAAATCTGTTAATCTAACATTGGAAATATATCCAGAAAGCAACTACTTCGTATAGCCTCCACAGCCATCACAGTCTACCCACAGAATGATTTGCATTGTCACAGGGCCTCCATTCCATTTTCTCAAGTTTGTCTCTTGCTGTTTTAGTTTTTTTTTTTTTTTAAACAACAGCTTTAAATAGGTAAATCTTATGTGTTTTCTGCTACAAATCCTCAAGAAATTTCCAGTCAGAGTAAAAACGTATCCTTCTCAATGATCATTCATAGTCCTACACAGTTTGGTCTCCTGTTGCAGCTCTTAGATCTCATCTGCTGATTTCTGCTTCTCTCGTTAAATAGCAGTAAGACTTTCTTGTTATCCTTTAAACCAGCCAATCCATCTCCTGTCACCTCAGCTTGAGATGTTCCCCCCACCCCCCAGATACTTTTGTGGTTCCTTTGTCGCTTCCAGAATTTTGCCTAAATGTCACTTCAGTGAGGCCTTATTACCCGATTTAAAACCACACCTTTCCTCATTGTCCCTGCCCCTACTTTTCTTAGTTGTTATTACACTCACCATCTAACAGACATGCTATCCATCTTCCTTATTTGTATTTGTTGTCTGTTTTCTCCTGATGAAAGGTAAGCTCCACGTTTATTCTTTTGTATATGGATGTATATTTGGTGCTGGAGTAGTGTTTGTTACAGCACAGTTGCTCATTGTTAGTTAAATGAATACTTCATTACGTGAATGAACACTCACTTAGACTTAGGGAGTCACTTAGACTTGCTGAGGGCCCCAGAGAAGACTTCCCGGAGGAGAATATCCCTAAGACAAGTCTTTGAGGATGAGGTCTTAATCAGGGGGTTAAAGACAGGAAAGCTAACCAAATTGAAGGAACCACATATGCAGCCACATCAACGCACAAAAGACAGTATCCTGGAATAGCCCATTTGTACTGAAAATATGTAAGTGTGAGGTTCAGGTCATGAGTGGGGAGCAGGGCTGTGATACTTCTTTTTGGACAATTAAATTTAGAGACTGATGGAATGTCAGATTGTTTCCCCAAAGGGAAGAGTAAGGAGCGAAGCAGTGAGTTTAGTCCAGAACACACTGGTGAGCAACAACACTGAAGTATTGTCAGAGCAGCGAGGGCATTCTGGAGAGAACAAAGCCACAGAGGCCAGAAAGCTGAATGTCCTGTGACCACCAGAACCATGGGAAGAGATATCATGATATTTAAAATGCACACGGGTTTAGGAAAAAAATCATCAGAAAAAGCAATTTCTTTGGATTTAAAAGTTACCGTTTAACTTAACTGTACAATACCTCCTAGGATGTGTTTCCCACAAATCTACACATGGTTCTTATGTCCCAAAGAACACAAAAATGCCCTCTTTGAGCTCCAGATACCCAAAGCTGGCACTCTGTGACACAAACCCCACTGTGTACTCCTCTCCAAGTCCACAGGATTATTCCTAGTAAAATAAAAATCTGTTCTCATATTTACCTTCTAGGTTAAATATGCTCAGTGTGACTTTTGAATGATTTAATACATTCAAATAATTTCTTCATTAAAAATGTATTAAATGCTTGAAGTTAGGCCCTAAAGATTCTTAGATAAGTTAAAACATCATCCTTAATCTAGAGGAGACAAGAGTTAAGAAATAATCATGACAACAATACAAGTAAATAAGAGAAGCAAGTAAAGATCTGGAGATCATCCAGTGTCCTGCTAACATGAGCAAGACTGGAGAGTGTAGTGCAATGATCAGTGGTTCCTCCTACTTCAGCCTTCCTGTCCAGGCTGAGGGAGCATGTCATTGGATGTCTGTGGTGTTCTCAGTGCTGGATCACAAAGAATTCCAGAATTTGTGACACCTTACAATCATCTCCAGTGCTAGAACCCAGAACTTTAACCTAGGTGAGCAGAGGCTGATGAGTTTTGGGACCAAATGCAGCTCCAGAACCATGTATACGGTGCTACTGAGTAGCAGCAGGATGCTTTGGGATGTGGGTTATAATTTGGACTACTTTCAGAGCCCTCAGGTTACTATTGAATTCTAGTGTGCTCTGGAGCCATTAACCAACCTTGGTGAGGGCTGTCCTTCCATTTATCCATCTAAATATTTTAGTTCCTAGAGCCTGCCAGGTGCTGAGTACATTATCCAGGACATCATAATGAATGAACTGACCAATGTAGAAAAGACAAAAAATACCAGCAAGCAGAGTATTTTAAAAGTTGCAAATTACAGCATTAAGTTAAATTGTGAAATTTCCAGTATTCAACCATGTTATAAAAAGCCATATGCACCTAATACTATGAACAGGAAACAAGGAATAGGAAAAAAAAAGAATGAAAATCAGGGATTGAAGGTCAGAAAAGGTGGTACAAGGTAGTGGTGTGTATTAAGTTGCCATCTGAAGGAAGAGATGGTAGATGCAAATGCCAGAGGGATAAAAAGAGGTGCACCAGGTTGGGGGGCCTCTTTCTACCCATGAGACTCAGGCCCTGTACAAGGGGAAGTAGAGCAACTCTTCCAGGGCAGAAGGCCCAGTGTTGCCATACCTTCTGACCTTCCAAAGAAAAGCATTCACAGATATTTAAGTTGAAACGTAACTTTGTGTGAAATGTGCCAAGTTAAACATGTCTGCTATTAAAAAGTTTTAGAAAAAGCTTTGCAAGCCTGACATATGTGCTTGCCAGAAGAGGCTCATTAGTTACCACTTAAAATCTTTGTTGTAAGGTGTTCCAGTCAGGGAACGGCACAAGCGAAGACCTTGAGGGCCGAACCTGTTCAGGAGAAAAAAGAAGGGCAGTACATCCAGAACCAGCCCAGTGAGCCCAAGAACGGTGTAAGGTGAACTGGAAAGGTGCTAGACCTCCAGGAGCTCCCTAAACATGGTAAGAAGCCTGCTGGGTCTAGGCCAGGTGTCTGCTGAGTAGTTTGATGATGGAAGATAAAAATATTGCTGCTACAGTTAAGCTAAGAAAAGGTATATCCAAACGAGATCGAGGGACAGAAGATTCAGATGTGTAAGGACAATAGTACAAATTTAGGTGGTCCAGTACTCAACAAACCATGTACTGAGAGCTACACACAGCTGCATGTACCTGGAGGAAGGAGCATCTTCTCCTAAGCTACACAAAGATGTCACAAGTCTGCAGGTGTCCTTTAATGTGTGTGCGTTCTTCTGGTTCACAGTTCAGGTAACCTGCCTAGACAGCCGTGTGGCAGAGTCTGCATTTGGAGTCTACTTTTCTTTGAATGTGTGTGTGTATATGTGTACACATAAAACAAACCACATTTCAAATTTAAAGCCAGGTGATACATGTTTACATGCTTTTTGTAAGCTTACAGTGCCTGCATAACTCAAAGTGAATGTATCCATTAATTAGAGGCCAAGATGAATAAGTTATACTTTAAGTTTAAATTGAGTATAGAGCAGCAGTGAGTCGATGATCAAATCTATCAGATGGGACACTAGGCTCCTTCAGCTGTGTGGGGTGAATTATTAGGTCAGCCCCACCCAAGCTCAGCACATACAAAGTTGAAATGTGCACTTGTAGGGAAGAGAAAGCATCCTTTTAATTTTATTGTTAAATGTCCCCAAATTAAAAGAAGGGTCTGTACTCAAGAGATCTTGGAAATCTAGAGGGACCTTAGAAATCTAGAAAAGTGAAGATGGATGTAGACAGAAGTAGGCTTTTGAGGATACTCATTGGGCACTGAAGAAAATGTTTCAGGAACTCTGAGTAAGAACTCAGTGATATGAAGTCAACTTGGTCTGGAGAAAATTCAAGAGGTTGTGGATCATAGGGACGAAGGCTCTTACCTGGCAAGCTTCAGCACAGGAAAGTGAGTCAGGGAAGAAGAGCGAGGAGAGATGAGGTCAGTGTGCTGTGTTTCAGACAGGATTCTAGTTTAGGCTAAATGCCTTGGTGATGCCTGCTATAGCATGCCAAATTCATTTTCAAACTGAATATGACCAAGTATTTCATTAAAATTCATCAATTAGTTGTCACTTACTAGAATGTTTGAAGAGACAAGGTAGCATAATTAATGTTTTCCAGACGGTTTGTGTGGGTTATCTGATTTATTTTGTAGATAAAAATGGATCTAATTTAACTTTATGATTCTTTAAATGAGAGCATTTTTGCCTAAAACTAAAATTATGTTTTTAAGAGAACAGTCACTATAGTTGCCTTTATTTTGCTTTATAGATTAGTTGACTCTCCTAAGTTATCAAAGTAGAGAAAGGACTGGCAAGCTACTTATGTCAAGGTCCAGATACTAAATATTTTGTACTTGATGACAAATCGTCTCTGCCCCAGCTATGTAACTGCAGCGGCAGTAGGAAAGCTGCTACAGGCTTGTGTGAACAGTTGAGCAGCCAGTGCTCCAATGCAATTTCATCTATAGACACATCCATCTGAATTTCATGTGACTTTCATTGTCAAGAGTCTTGATTGGGGGAAAAATGCAACAAACACAAACATTGTTAAATTACTGTCAGTACTCAAACAGATGGGAAACTAGATTTGGTCCATCAGTCAGTTGTTGACCCCTGAATTCAAGGATTAAAGAAGCAGTCTTGTTCCTCCCAGGACCAGTGGCATGGTTTTCTCTGCTGTTTAAAATTTTGATGGGATCATAGTAGGATCTCATTTTGTTTTAATGAGGCGATTTTCTTATACTTTGAAAAACTTTTCAGCAGAAATTCAAACTAGCATTCATCACAATTACCTGGAGGGCTTTTTAAACATAGACTGCACATAAATTTCTCATTCAGTAGGAGTTGGTGGGACTCAAGAATTAGGATTTCTGACAGGTGAAGCAGTGCTGCCACCTGGGGTCTGCACTTTGAGAATAATGGATTTAGAGAACTGCTGTGAGATAACCCAGCTGATGCTTTTTCTCAGTGTCCTGGAGTAACTACTTACTGACTTTTCTATAGAGTTGGTTTGAGATTTGAAATTTGAAGGGTTCAAAGACTGAAGCTCAATGGAATCAGATTCATAACCTCCCCGTCTGTTGTAGAATTTTTCCATCATTTTTTGTTTTAAACATTTAAAACCTAGAGATTGGTTTACAAAAGTGTTAGGGAAAGACATGTGCCTAGGAAAAACAGAAAGGAATATAGTATACATTAAAAAGAGATACCAGTGTATCAGTTGAAAAACTAGTCCATTGTTGATAGCTTTAGCATTCTCCTTTATTATATCATCCTTTGCTTTTACTATGTTTGGATCTGCAAACAATATAATTTCCACTTTTTTTTTTTTTAAAGAGAGAGGGACAGTGAGTGATAGAATCAATTTTATTTATTTTTCATGTGGTTTTTGTTGCTTAGACACTTCATTGGAGGGGGGTGCTGGGGTTTGAACCCACATCCTCATGTGTGATAGGCAAGAGCTGAGCCTCTGCACACACATGAACGTGACAATTTCATTACACACATGCACATTTTGATGAGTATAGCAGTGGTTAATTAATCTTCACTGCTATGCATTCACTTATCAGTGTACTAAAAATTCCCATTCCCTTGATGGACACTGATTGTTGTTTTCAGTGGTTTTTTTTTTTTTTCTTTATTTTTTTTGTACCAGGGATTGAACCCAGGGGCACTGAACCACTGAGCCACATCTCCAACCCTTTTTTTATTTTGAGACAGGGTCTTGCTAAGTTGCTTAGGGCCTCAATAAGTTGCTGGGACTGGCTTTGAACTTTTAATCCTCCTCCCTTAGCCTCCTGAGTTGCTGAGATTATAGGAATATACTACCACGCCTGGCCTGTTTTCAGTATTTAAATAAATATTTATAATCAATATAGTCATAAATATTATCATCTTCTATTCATATCTTCTCCTGAACATGAGCAATACTCTTTATTATTCCAGAGCCCTGGAGGGTCGGGAGCAGGGATTGTTGAGTTACAGGCTATGCATATCTTCCATCTTTAGGAAAAAAACATCAAATTATTTCTCAAAGGATTTACTCACATCTCTACCATACTAGAGATGACAAGACTTTTAAACTTTCCCAGTTTGATAGGTTTAACATGATTTCTTACTGTACTCCTAACTTGCATTTTTCTGCTTATTTATGTAGTTGAAAAATTTTTCTTAAAAGACTTCCATTGTCTTTGGAATGACTATTGTTTTTTGCCTGATTTCTATTAGCAAACAGTCTCTTTCTAATGCCTATTTACCTTTGTCTGATCGATTCAGGGAATTTACTCATATTGTGCTTACTAACACATTTATCTTTTTGCAAGTGTATTTTTTGATGGATATGAATTTTAAATTTTCTTGTAACTTAATTTATAGATCTGTCTCCATATGATTTAGATGGATTTCCCCCCATGTATTCTCCTTTTGGAGATCCTAATGATATTCCCCTATATTTTCATATGAAAGTGTTTGGCTTTTTCCCTAACATTTGGTTATTTTTACATCTAAATCTTTAGTTCAAAGAACTTTCGTGTATGGTATGAAGTGCTGATGACTGCTTTCACAGTCCTTCTTTCCCTGTAGCTGTACCAACACTCATATCTTTGACTCTGTTGTTCCTTTGCTGAACAACAACAGACCTCAGCTGTCTGAGGTCAATACATTCTAGTTGCCATCGCCTTAGCTTTTGTAGATTTTAAGGAGTCAATATCTGGTTGAAGTTTATCCATTTTATTTTTATGATAAGCTCTGGTTTGGGTTCTTTGTTCTTCTACATAAAGTTTAGACTTAGTTTATATTGTATGGGAATAACCTTGGAGACTTTTAGTAGAATATGAACAGATTAGTTTGGGAAGAAATCATATCTGTGCAATAGTAAGGATTCCTAATCATTATTATCTCTCTCCACTTGCTGATATCTTTTATTTTCCTTAATGCCTTTCAGTTAAGGTTTTTGAATTTTTTTTTTTTTGCTATCTTTTTAGGAGTTACATTTGAAAACTATTTTGTGGGTAGAATAAAGAAATTCATTTTTTTAAATTTTTTAATTTTTTGGTGTTGGGGATTGAACCCAGGGGAGGTTTACCATTGAACCACTTTATTTTTTATTTTTGAGACAGAGTCATGCTAAATTACTGAGGTTGGCCTTGAACTTGTGATCCTCCTGTTGCTGGAATCACAGGTGTGTGGTACCTAGTTTGAATTCTTGTTTCTGTTAATAACTTGGAAAGTCTCTCAGACAGTAAGACTCACCTTCTGCAAATAATGAGTTTTCAATCTTTCTTCCCAATATTTAAAATTTTTATTTTTTCTTATTGAGTTGACTAGCTGGAACTTCCAGTCCAATGTTGAATGTATGTGGTGTCTCACTTCTGACTTAACAGGTTATGATTCTGATATTATGCAACTAAATATGTGTTGTAGGTTTTTGGTACATGACATTTATAAGATTAATGGAACTTCCATTTACTTGTATATACCAACAGTCTAATAAGAGTTTTTTTAATTATTAAAGAGGGTCTCAAATTTATTAACTACAATTGCTATGTATATTGAGATCACTGGGTGAGTGCTCTAAAATTTTTTGTTACAATTCTGATCTAGATAGATTTTCTGATGTTCCTGGGATAATTTGATATGACCATGTTCTATCCTATGACGCAGCACTTCACATATCCTGAGCCTCCACGTACTGTGAATATTCTACCCATCTGATTTCTATGTCTCTCCCGGTCAATCCCTATCAGTTGCTGGCCTCTTAAAAATAGTTTAATATTATGGCGCCACCTGGTGGCAATCTTTGGAAATTTCTGATTTATTTCTTCACCACCTTTTCCCTCCCTACTGGGAAATGTGCACATTTTCCTCTGTTATCACTGCAAATTCCTTTAATTTTGTTTTCTTTATTGTGCCTTCTATCCACCTCGTTCCTCCATCCTCCTTTCTCTTGCTTGTCTAAGTTTTCTTAGTATATTCGAGAAAATTATTCTTGTTTTCCTTTCTCTCCTGCATTCTCTTTACAAATCTAAGTCTTCTTTAGCAGTGGTTAATCATGGTGAGAGCATACCTGGTGACTAAGAAAATATACAACTATACAGTTTGAAATGACATTTGATAGAATAAATTTTCAGCTCTGTTAATCTTCAAAATCCTTGAAAATTCTTAGATTTCCTTTTAAAATGTTCTTAAATTTTAAATACTAATCATCTTGATTAATTCTGGCCAATTTATCATCAAGTTCAAGTATTAAAATTATAAAACTTATTATTAATAGTCTCATTGCTTCTGTGTTCTTTTATTACCAGCTTTGACAAATGTGGGGTTTCTAAAGTATTTTGGCACATAGATGCAGTTTTTCATTATAGGTTAAACTACCTGGAAACACAGCCACCATTCATGAGTTTTCAGAGGAAACAATCCATCACGTGCCTTTGGTACCTAATCTATGCAGAAGACAGAGACTGCCAGTAACTGACTTCTACTTGCTTACCCCACTAGTACGGAAAATACTGTAAGCATGATTCTCCCTAGTTTGGAAACTGACAAATGAATAAATTTGGTCAGTTAGCAACTTCTTTGTTGTATGTATTCTGATTTTTGTTTTATGTTTGGTGTCTCTAAGGGCTGTATCTGAGAATGGCAGGTGAATCAGCTAAGGAAAGCAGAGTGGAGAAAGCGGGGCTGCAATTAATTGATCTCTGTGGCCATTATGATGCCAATGTGGCTGCAGGGAGGTCATTTTTTTTTTGTCTTAACGCACTCGTCTTGTAGTAGGCAATTATAGCACATGGAGAATTTGCTTATTTAAAGATAGCAACTACTGATATCAAAGTAGGTGGCACAAGGTACTTTGGGTCTATTGGGCTGTTTGTTAACCTGAAGGAAATTTCAGTAGTACCTAGATTAATCAAGACAGAACTTGAAATAATAGATAAAATCTACTAGCATACAATACTCTGACACTAATGAACTTCTGATATTTATGGCTTTGAGACCCATTATGCTTGTGAAACTGATTATTTGTGAGAGTTGCTGCAACTCTTAGGGAACTCTAGCACCTATTTCAAGGGAAGATGTAAGAGTTTCGAAGGTGAATTAAAAAGAAAAGAGGCTAAAGATTAGGAAGGAGGATTACTGTGATAATCAAAGGTGTTCCTGGCATTCCAGACTACTGAGCAGGCAGTCCATCTGCCCCATTTGGCTTTCTTCTATGTTCTTTTTTCAAATACTTTCTAACCTTTTGATGTCTCTTTTGAAAGGTGGGGACCCAAACTGTATGCATTGTTCCAGATGCGATCTTGCCAAAGCAGCATAAAGCAAATGTAGCAGAATAAAGGATCTTTCCTTGACCAGGTAAGTACACTAGACCTGCCAGGATGCTGGGTAACTTGAGCTAAATGTGATGTATTTATAATACTACTTTAAGATTTGGAGTAAGTGTCCATTGTGACAGTCTTGTTTTTTAGATGTTTTTCATGTGACACAAAAAGTGGCCACATAAGGAAGGGAAGTTTTAGAAGTGATTTGCTTCTTTGGCATTGGATTTTGGATTGCTCTGAAATGAGGTGAAGGTCATGTTAGAATCTCTGGCATCTTGTGACACCACCAACACTCACCATTTCAAAATCTACTCAAAGGGCTGTGACACATCCATCATCATTTGCTCTCACTTATTTTGAAAGGGTGGAGTTGATTGTGAATTCATAATTCAGCTCATCTTATTCCTGGTATTTGAACTAAAATCCTTGGTTAAAATGCTTTCTAAATGTTCCATAGATTGCTACAAATATATTCCTAGGTATTAATCTTTAACCTGTATTTCAATGCAGAAATTCATTTTATGTAACACCTTTCATTTTCCCCCCCCATTTTGTTTGACTAGCAAAATTCTGCAAATTAAAATTGCCTGATATTTTATAATTTTCCTCATTGATTTTCATCTGTTAACATTATTCCCTTTTATACTGAATCTTTTGAGGAGTCTGTCTCTGAGCTAGTGTCATCAGAAGTAGGAACAGACAGTTTCTGCATGACTCACCAGAAAAGTCAAGCTCAAATGACAGATTTTGAATTATAGAGATGCATTTATGAAGAGAGCAAGGGAGTTGGCAATTGCCACATCCTTCAGCCTGAAATGTCACAAAGTTTTCAGCCATAGAAGAGCTGCTGGATTCCTCCATAGTTGATTATAATGTTAATGACCCAAGACAAAGGACAGGGACTTCTGAGTGGTTTTCCAGTACTGCTGCCATCCTTAGGCCTTCCCCACAGCACTGTCATCCTGATGGGGACTGTGGGATCATGGTGGTAAGGAACTCAAGGTGACATCTAAAGCCACAGACAAGATATAGCTGGTTTCTTCAAGGGTAAAACCCCCTATGATTTCAGGGCCAGATGGTATCCAAATTATTTATCGGCCCCAATGCTGGCAGAGCCTGTGTTTTCAGATCACAGGCCTCTTGTTCTCAACCTTCAGGCTTGTCTTTTCCCTGAGGCCCGGGGCTGATTTTAGCTTACAAGGCCAGGTAGGTCTGACCTGTGTGTCTTTTCTCCTGGATCCCTGAAATGTGAAGTTGCCTGAGGTGAGCCAGGGGAGTTGGTGTCAATGAGGTAAACTCACTCTTTGGGCACACACACCCGAGAGGCTGCTCAACTACTTCTCTTGGGATTTTTGTGACTGTGATGTGAAAGGGAGTTTAGGCTACAGCCTTACGCCTGCATCATAATTCTGGTTTGGAAAAATGCAAAGTCTGCTATGCTAAATTTCCTTTGTGGACAAAAGTCATTCTCTCTGAACTGAGTTCAGAGTTGGAGTTTGCAGAGCCATCAGTGTCTTGGTGCAGTCTGTGCATCATTCCATTTCCTCAGCAGCATTTCATTGCCCTTCATAGGCCACTAACCAACTCAAGCAGATCTAAATGTCAACTTACGGAATGTGGAAAAGGCATTCAGGATCATACCTTTTGCAACCCCATTCTGGTAATAGCTGAGATTTCTTCTTAGTGACTTTGCTGTTGACTTTGTGTGTCTTCGTGCAGGTCCCTGGCAGCTGACACATAGCAAGCTTTAGGATGAGGACATACCAAGACAGCCCTGCTGTTCTGAATGTGTACATTCCTACATTCCCCAAAGTCTGGAATCAGCTGGAACTGAATGGACCAGAAGTCCCTCAATCAGAGCTCTTGCTGATGGTTCTCTCCTCATCTCTGTTGTTTTTCCCCTTTTGGCTCTTTCCAAACCCTTCTTGATTGTCTTTCCTAGAGACAGACCTTAGGAAGATGAGCCAGGACTTGAGACTTCTGCCTGGTACCCTACAGTCCCAAGCCAGCATCCATGGTACCCGTCTTCAAAGCAACATCCCCCAAACAGATGCCTGAAGGCATCAGCTTCTGAGAACCCACTTGTTTCTGCATGACCAGCTTGTAAGGAGGAATCTTTGGGGAGAAATTTCAACAATTTTCCACTTTTTAAAAAATTTGTGTCTTTTTGGCTTGGATCTGAGAGAAAACTCAGTAGTGTATGGCTGTTTCCATGTGCACTTCCATGGAATCTGAAGAAATTGATGCAACACACCCTTTCCTGTATGGGCTGTTTGTATAATTGTACATAAATGTAGCAATAAATATATTCTAACATCAACCTGAGCCTTACTTTCCACTTGATTCTGCAGCCTGGTGGTAGGCATTGACAATCACTCTCTCAGGGGATTGGCCTCATGACCGACCAGTGGGGCGCACCTGCCCAATCTCAGGTTCTCATCTCTGATTTCATGGCATGTTAGTCTGGAGTTGGGAAGTGTCTGGAGAAAGGGTTGAGAAGACTACAGTGGAAGAGCTGGTGCATGAAGTGACATTATTTCAAAAGATGGCACTGGCCCTGAAATTCCAGGAGGTTTCAATGTCTGAGAACTGAAGCTCAGCGGATTGGGTGAAGTTTGCAAAGTGAGTCAGCTGTTTTGATAGTCACTCATGTTCTTCAAGAATGTTTTGTACTGTAGTGATGTGGCAGGTACTTGCTGGGCACATAAGTATAAAGATTTTCAGAGAAGCCACACTAATATGCCAACACACTACAGAATTTTCCTTCTGTCACTGAAGGTTTGCAAGGGTACTAAGTCCGGTTATTTTAAAGACGACCTCCTCTGACAGGATACACTTAAGCAGATAACTCTGTATTTGGCAGATATAATATTGTTTGTCTAAAAATCAAAGAATATTTATTCAATTTGGTTTCATAACTGATTTGAAATCTTTGGTTATCAGAATTTTCATACCTTAAGAGATACCAGGAGCTGGAGAAGTGGCTCAGCTGTAGAGCACTTGCCTGGCAAGTGCAAGGACCTGGGTTCAAATCCTAGCACCACATAGACAACTAAGTGGATGAAAAACAAAAACCAGATGAAAAAATAAAGTTAACTCTCTCACACTCTCTTTTAAAAAAGAGCTAACCACATACTTTGCTGTGGTTTCTTACCAGGCTTTTCCTTAATCATAAGCAAATTTGGCATAAAATTATTCAGTCATAAACTATGGGAATGCAGTGGAGCCAGAAGCTGGAATGTCCTTCAGCAAGTGTTTACAGCACTTGGAAGAGTCCTTTTTGTGTATTAAATACACACACACACACACACACTCGAACTTGAGGAAATCTCATGGTTGAGCCATCTGAACCACTGAGCAGATAGTCTCTGATGACTGTGTCACCTCTGTTCTTACTTCCACCTGTCACTAGATGCATCAGAGAATCTAAGCCTCTGAGTCAAAAGATAAAGTCTGCCTTCCAGCGTGAGGCCACTTTTCTAACCCTTTTCTGCACATCGTTTTTTTTTTTTTCCTGGCTGGGACTAGTGAGACAAATTATTAGAAAGAGAAGGGGAAAATTATCAGTGGCTTCTGGTACTAGTTTAATAAGAATTAAGCCCAATTATAGATGATGCTGAGTAATCCACAGTGGTGGAAGATGGAGGATTTTCAGCCTGTGGGTGTTAAACCTGGGTATGGGTTGTGGGCTCTGCCACTAATGAGTGGCTGAAACTTGGCCCAGTCAGTTCTTGGGGCCTCTCATTCCTTTGCTGTAAAATGAGATGTTTGGACTGATTTCTAAATCTAAATTTACTTCTATTCATTAAGTCTCTCCTCCTTTGGGAAGGGGTAGTCTACTTGTAATACTAAACAGCATGTCATGGGATGGCAAAAATGGGCAATTGAGAGGCAGAGGGGAGTGATGAAGGTGGTTTGTGTTAAGATACTAAAAAATGCATTGTTAAAACAATGACAAGTACCCAGTCAAACCCCTTTTGAGGAAAGACAACATATTCAGCTTTCACTTTTCATGTCCTGCTGGTTGGATTTCTTTATGGCTTGCTCCTGCACAGGACAGAAAGACTTCAGTCTATGCTTTTCGTTGGGACAGACAAGTAGAAAGTTGATGTTTCAGAACAAGGAGGCACTTTTTATCACCCACGAACCACCCGCGGCCAGCAAACCAGGCAGTCTGCAGAGTGCCCCTGGCTCTTGTAACTGCCAGGCTCTGTCATGGTCAAGTCTACCTCCAACTGTCTATGAGCAAAGCTGATGGGTGTCACAACCAAAGGGCAGGAAAGCTATTCACTTCTAATCATTAACAGTCCACGCCACTCTCAAGCAACACATTCCTACATGACACTCATCAGCACGATAGCCCTTCCCTGGTGGTCCACTCCCGCTTCCTTTCCAGGGAGATGGTAGTTTGATGAAGTTGGAGATGAGCCTGTACAACACTGGTGTGGTATTGGATTTTCCTCTGGAAGTTGGCTGTCTGCAAGAAGCCCACAGCTGCTCCATGCCATCATCTTAAAGAGGCAGGCCCAGGCTCCCACAGGGTATTCAGGAGGAAGCCCAGTTGCTACAGAGAGAACCCACATTCTCCAGTATGAGCTTTAGCAGTGCTCAAAATGTACTAGCCTTTACCCTGCTTACTCTCTTGCTTTGTTTCTCAATTGATCTAGCACAGTGGTTCTCATTTTCATGTGCATTTGAAATACATGGAAGATTTGCTAAAACAAAACAAAACAAAACAAAACAAAAAACAGATGGCTGAGCTCCATCTCCAGATATTCTGATTAAGCAGGCAGGTCAGAGATGCCCAAGAATTTGCATTTCTAGCAAGTCCCCAGGTGGAACAGGCTGTTCCATTGGGGACCCCTCTTTTGACCCAGGAGCACTTGGTTGAGAAGTGGTTCTATTTCTTATTCCCCTCAAACTCCAGAAGCACCAAATGTTCTCAAGGCTGTATGAGTCAGCTGGATGGCCTTTGCTAAACTCGGGCTGGCAAATATTCCTTGGTCAGAATGAGTAACTCTTACAAATCAATATCCTTTTCTAGCTCATGGCCTTGGGGAGAAACAAATGGTTATGGATTATTTCATTTTGGTTCTAATGAGAACACAAGATAAATCAATGCCAGTGGTATATCATACCTGAAAAGGTGACTGTAGAACAGAATCCAAGAGGCACATAAAGCTCTCTAATAAAACCTTATAGAACACTATGCCCAAAACAAATGAACAAAAAAACATTTAACTGGGGCTTTTTTAATAAAGATGGAGCTACAGGATTTTATTTATTTTATGATACTGGGGATTGAGTTCAGAGACAATTAACCACCAAGCTGCACCCCAGCAGCCCTCCCCAACCCCCCCTTTTTTTGAGACAAGAGTCCCATTAAATTGCTTAGGGCCTTGCTAAGTTATTGAGGCTGGCTTTGAACCTGTGATCCTCCTGTCTCAGCCTCCCAAGTTGCTGGGATTACAGGTGTGTGCCACCACGCCCAGCCAGAGCTAGGGGACTTTAAAAAGTTTTCTTTGAAATATAAAAGATAAACATTTGCAAGTCAGGAACAGTGTGAGAAAAACCTCATAAACTGTGAGGAGTCTGTGGGAACAGCACAACACCAGAGTCAGAGCAACCAATCCGCAGAGGCGTTTCTCTGGTCCGAGGCCCTCGTCCAGGGGACAGATCAGCCTGTCCACGTGTTTACATAGGATCCGGCATGTGCTCTCTGTGCCTGAGTCCTTCCACTCAAACAAGACCTCCTAAGATCTGCGGTCATCCCGTCTGCCTCACTGACCACACCACGGCCTGTCCCGGCCTTGGACGCCCGCGCAGCTGGTGCTGCCCAATTCCGCGCACTCCTGGCCGGCCCAGCGGGCGCTCCCCAGCCCGTGGCCGCCCCTCTCCACTTCCACCCCTCCGAGCGCCATGCCGAGGCCTCTCCTCGCTCTTGTGGGCTTGGGAGGGATCTGCGAGACCTGATGCTCACCTCCCTGCTGCAGGACACCTGTCCCTTCCGCTCGTAGTTCAAGGTCAGATTAGTCACGCGGCCCCTCCGCGGCGAGGAGCTGGGCCACGGTGCACGGGCCTGTTCTGCGTGCTTCCTGTGTTTCAGCAGAACATCCGACCTGGTACTTGATAGTAAAGAGCCTCATTTGCCTCACGCTTCGGGTGGCGGGGGAGTCCCGGCGTGGTGGCCCCGGCTCCGCCCACCCGCGCAGGAAAACGAAAAGGGCACCTGACCGGGCCGCGCTCTCGCTCCAGAGCAAGCCGCTCTCGCGAGAGCCACTGGGCCTCCCGGCTCTCGGGCCTCCGCGGGGAGGCCACCTCGACACTGTCACGGAAGCTTCCATTTTATTTTATTGCTTTAAGAGAGAGAAGGAACGTGAAAGAGAGAAAAGACAGAATCAATTGTATTTACTTTTTCAATTTCGTTTTACGGACACTTGCTGTGTATGTGGTGCTGGGATTTGAACCCGGGTCTCCTAGCATGCCAGGCCGCTGAGCCACCGCTCCAGCCCCGACGTCAACCTTACAGCACAAGAAACACTGGGGGAATCCAAACCACACACAAACCGTAGCAGTGAGCGGGTGGAGTCACGGTGGGCGAGGGCAGGCCGCACTGTGGACTGGGTTCTGCTGAGCTGGCCCCTGCAGTGTACTGGATGGCCAGAAAAAATGAAGTGCAAAAGTGACCCGCTGAGCAGTGGCAGAGAAGGAAGGAAACCTGGGTGATATTTGCAAATGCGTCCCCAACCTCAAACACAGAAGACAGCAGCCCGGGAGCTCCTCACCTGGAGGGTTCCTGCCTCCACCCCTGCTGCGGCTGAACCGAAGGGCACCTCTAAGAGGACGAGGTAGGCCCTGTGTGCGCTCAAGCCGTGCCCACCCGAAACCCACGTGCTTCTTTGTCGCTGTTTTTTATCTGGTTTGGTGATTGAGTCGAGCTGAAGGCAACCGCGTTAGCAAGTCTAGGTCATTTCTTTCCATAGGTTGTGCCTAGTATTGATCTGATGGGAGAGGAATTCTAAGACTTACGTTTTTCTGCTGTTTGACTTTGGTCAAACAGCATTTAACCTCTTTGGACTTTAATTTCTGTACCTGTATATGAATAAATTGATCTCTATACCATATATGTTAAACTTTTTTTTTCTCCCCAAGTAAACAAAATCTGTAAGTGCTTAGGACTCATTTTCAATTTCTTTTGGTTTAACACAGTAATGTTGTTCAGGTGTCCTGTTACCTTGGGGACCCGCTTGCTCACTTAGCCCTGAGGGACAGGGGTCAGAAAATGTCCTAAAGGCAAAAATGAAGAGACTTGGTACAAATTCTAAGAAGCAGTTGTACATGGCAATGAGGAACAGGTTTAGCAGAGGGAAGACCAATTTTCTATCCACTCTATAAACATTTATGCCACCAACTGGGAGCCAGGCACTGCTCTCCACACAGCAATGCAGAAAGAGCAGTTCAAAGTGGCCCCTCACTGGGACACAGACCATGTGGCAGGGCAGCTCTCACTGGCTGATAACTCAGGAAGGAGGGTAGATTAGAAGTTGCAGTTTTTTCCTCCAAGAAAACTGCTAGAGCAGCAAGCCTAGCAGCTGAGTGTCTCCCACCCACTCCCCTTTCTCATGCTCTGCCCAAATTCAAGAGCACACTACAACAGTCCCTTAAACCTCATTAAAGGACAGGGGCTGTGGCCCACTCCTAGCCAAGGAGGTCCTTTGGAGGGACTGATCCTAAGAGGTCTCATTATCTAAGACTCATCCCGGATCCTGACCTCAACCACCTGGGACAGAGGGCAGAGGTGGATTCAACTGGCTCGTGGCCTTGGAGGAACATTAGAACTTGCAGTCCTGTGCCACAATGTGTGTGGAGTGTGTGTAGCTGAACTCTTCCAGGCAGATCCAGGAACATTCCAAGGTGACACCTGGAATGTGGCAACCAAGAAGCTTTGTCTATTCATTCATCGTATATGTACTGAGCGACCAAGTCTCTGCCTTCACAGAGCTTATATTCCAGGAGAGGGACATAAGCATTAAACAAAATTTATATCAGATGGTAATGAATTCTGTGGAGAAAAATATAAAATGGGGCACATCATAAAGGAAGTGCCTGAGTTGCAATTTTATAACTGTCAGGAAGGCTTTACTGAAAAGGTGATGCTTGAGTGGAGACCTAAAGTGAGGGAAGGATCCATGCCAGCACCTGGACGGATAAAATTAGGCAGAGGGAACAGCAATCAAAACAGTCCCCAGATGGGTGAGTGCGTGCCTGTTGAAGCTAGAAGGCTACTGAATGGTCTCAGAGCCCCACAGAACTAACAAGCAGAGAAACATCCCTTCACAGGAGCGTCCACGGAACTCTTTCCAGGTGAAGAGACCGGCCATAACATGGGGACAAGAGAGCCTGGCAGGAAGTGCTTCCTTGTGCAGCAGTCTCAACTCTGGGCTGGAGATGTGGGTAAGATTCTGACAAGTAAATGGGAGAGGATCCTGGCCCAGAACTGGAGCCAGTAAGAAAAGCCTTGGATATTATTGGAGGATTGGGATGGGGTCCAACTGGTCAGCACGTAGCATGATGATAAGAAGTGAAAGATAGGGCACATCTGTCTGCACATTGGGCCTCATCTTTTGCAACTTGATAGCTTTCTTAAAGAATAAAATCCCAGAGTACGGCAGAGAGAACTAAAGATTAAAGCATTCTATGGGAATCCGTGGGATTCCTTTTTTAAATTATTTATTTTTTATTTTTTGGGACCAGGGGTGCTTAACCACTGAGCCATATCCTCAGCCCTTTCTATTATTTTCTGAAAGGGTCTCACTGACTTGCTAAGGACTTTGCTAACTTGCTGAGGCTGGCTTTGAACTTGTGATTTTCCTGCCTCAGGGTCCTGATTCGCTGGGATTATAGCCATTGCACCTTACTGTGGAATTCTTTCTAAAAGAATAAATTTTGGTTGCTTATTGGAGGGTGAATTTGGGGACCTGGAATTGGGATGATTAGGCCTTAAGGTTCCAGAGATTAAGGTGGGTGGTGACAGGGATGAACACTTGCTGGGCAGCTCTGGGCTAGACTTACTACTCTCTAGGGGGTATTAATTGTCACTCTGTTACTTGGGGTTAGACCCAGGAGTCTGCATGTGGTAGAGGGCCATGTGGTGACATTCTTTTTCTTTCCTTTCTTTTTTTTTTTTAAGCGTAGTAGATGGATTTTATTATAGAAAGTAAAGCACAGGGAAAAGAGCAGATTTCCCCCAGAGTGGGGGAAGGGGACAGAGCCCGTGGTGAGATTCTTATACTGCACCACCCAAGTGAAAAACATAGTTTGATTCTACTTCAGAACCGTCTCATTTTGGCTCCTTGATTTCTTGCCCACTGAACTGGTCTTTTTAAATCCTGCTGCGGGTGGGCCATTGCAGTAACTTCCTCACTGCTGACCCTTGACTAGTTTTGCCTCCTCTTCAAAACTGTGGCCCACCATTCACTTCCTGCTTAAATATCTTTAGCATTTTTTTTCTGGTCCCAACATTATCTATTTGCAGAGACCACCAAACTCAAATGTCTTTAGGAACCTGGTCTAATTAAATTAGTGAGGCTGGTGCTAGAGGCCAAATTAGAGGGTGCACATGTGGCATCCAGCGGAAAATGAAACAATTGCTCTGCCAAAGCAGATGCATCAGATCATGTCCATGTGAAGGCTGTTTAAACCTTAAAGGCCTCTTCTGAGCTTCTCGTGTAGGGGTTGTCAGTCTGGTCTCAGTATATCTGCAACTTCTTTTTTGTGAACTCTGTAATTTGGTCACTCTGAACTTCTCTGTCCTCAGAAGATGCTCTGTCGTGTCTGCTTGCTTCTGGGCCTGATTTCTTCTGACTTTCAGTTTCAGCCCCTCGAAAGTAACTAACCTCTTTCCCTATCTGCCTATAGCCGTTGCTGTAGGCACTGCCAACTGGGTAATTTCAGTGTCTCTGAAAACTACCAACTGGGAAACACAAGACAGAGTTGAGAATGCTTACCTTTTCCAGAGGACTCAGAACCAGGAAGAGAAGATAAGGTGAGGGAAGGAAGGGCCTGGGAGGGCCACTGCCTGGATGAGGGCTTTGGCATTTCTAAGAACATGGCCCTAATGCATCCTCACATGCACCCCATCCCAGGGGTCAGGAGTCCCCTCCAGTCCCCACTCACACCACCCACTGCTCTCACTCAACACAGGCAATGAAGTTGAACTTGAACTAGAACATGCACCTCATTCTGCTCCTCCATTTGCAGTGTTTTAGTGTGTATTACTATGACACAATATGCTTTGTCCTTTTCTTGTCAGTTTGGTAACATGAGCAAACCCATAAACGTCTGGACTTTATTGAATAGCTTTACATGTATTTACCAAATTATATTTGCTATCTCCCTTTATCTTTCCACATGCATATCTGAAACAAGTATTCAAATGAATGATAATCGTATCCTTGGAAAGTGTAGAGGGAGAGAAGAGCTTTGAAGGCTGAGAGAGTGAGAAAGCCTGAGCCCTGGTGGGCCCCCAAGGGGCTGAACAGGGCTCTCTCTGCACTGAGACTAGCTCTCCTATGTCTCTGGACAAGAGCGGAAAGTGCATTTAAACCTTTTATTTCCTATTCTTTCAAAGTTCTGTACCTCACTGAGCTCTCCAGGGGAACTGGGAAGGGAATCTATTTGGTCACCTAATTAAATATTCTCATTTCTAATCTCATGCTGAATTTGAGCAAAGAGAAAGCATGGGGAAATGCAAATGGCAGCTGCTTCAAAATAAAAGGTGGGGTTTGCAGTGGGCATTGTCAGAACACTGAAAGCTAAATGGGCCTTCTCAAAAGACACGCTGGAAGGTCTGTGTGTGTGATTGGAAACATTAGAAATAAATGCTCTGCCTTTTACTGTCTAGAACTACAAAGAATTCTGACATAGGGTCCCAGACTCTAAAATAACCCTCTGTCACAAAAGAGAGCCAACCCATTTTGCTTGTTGGAAGCAGTAGGGCCTGGCTTCTCCTTGGGCCCTGAATACTGCACCCTAGTCAGCTGGCCATCATCACAATCTCAGGACAAGCAGATCTCAGGGTAATCTTTTCCTCCACTACAAGTGACATCTGAGTCATGATTGTTCACACATGAAAGCCAAGTGTTGAAATATGCAGGTCTGCTAAAGGACAGAAATGAAAGGTCTGATTCCATATTTTCCTCAAATTTTCTTTGGCTCCATGTAAAAAATATAGCTTGTAGTATGTGCAGCTATGCTGTAACTAAATTTTTGTAAAAATCATATCAAGGATGATCACTGGCCAGTTCCTTGCAGCACAGTTAAGTGGAAAAAGAAATTTTGGAAACTTACAAAGACACTAACCATGAATTGCCCTTGAGCAAAGGTTTTAATCTTTTGAGTCATAGTTTTCTCATTTCTAAACTAGGGATAATGCTTGTTTCATAGGATTTTAATTTAAATTATGTAAAAATATGGACCCTCAGATGTGAATGGCTTCCCTGACTTTGAGAGTAGTTATAAACTAGGACGAAATGCTTAAAGACAAAAACAGCCATCCAATATTACATGCTAACTTCCCAGAAATATGCACTGTTTATCTGACACCCAGATTGGTTCTCAGGTTCTTGTGGTAAGGGACTAACACGCCTTTTCAGGGTATGTGAGGTGTAGGAGTGCAGACAGGTTTGCTGGGGTCACCTTCAGGAATAAAAGTGGAGTTCAGAAGGGTGTTGGTAATGAAGTCTAGGAACTACTCAACTGTTGAAACTCTAGAACAATACCCCTTCTTTTTTGAAATCATTGTCGTTCCATTTTTTTCCTATTATTATACATAGAAAAACTCTTAAACCAAGAGGATCCTAGTGATGGGACACCAAGGAAATGGGCTCCACAAATTCCTTCAAGGTTAAAATGGCTCTTAAAATCTCTTCATCAGGGCTGGAGCGGTGGCTCAGTGGTTTCGGCGCTTGCCTGGCAAGCACGAGGACCCGGGTTCAAACCCCAGCACCACGTACACAACTGAGTGTTGGAGCAACAAAGGCCATGTGAAGGACTGAATAAAATTGTTTCTCTCTTTCTCTGTCTCTCTCACTGTCCCTCTTTCTTGGAAAAAAAAAAATCTCTTCATCATTGAATATATAAAATTACATTGTCAGCATTCAAACTCTACCACAGCATAATTACATAGAACTTCTGGAAATTATTATGCATTTAGATATCCCTTCCAATGACAAGACAATGGCTGTCAATTATTGAACACACACTATGGATTTGTATGTCCGCAGGATTTTAGTAGTTTCAATTCATTTAGTCTTAACAACCCTAAGAGATGCTGAATGGCTTGCCAACTTGCTGACATCTAGGACACACGGAACAGGGGTTCCTACTTTGAATTCTGACGCTGATGATTGCATCTAGGAAGGAATACATTTTAAAAAGGTTACTTTAAAAATTTGAAGGAAAAACTTTAAAATGTTAAAAGATTAAAAAATCCTTTAAAAGCCTTTTCAAACACTAAAGTGAAAACATTAAAGGGGCACTTGAGGCTGCAGTACAAATACTAACAAGTATTATATTTAACTCAGGAAATGCTCTGGTTTGTTTTGCTTTGAAAAAATTCACCGTTATAGTTGCTTTTTACAATATTACTCTTGCAAAACATGACTTATTTCACCAATTTCTCTTCAGACAATAGTACTTGATGGGAGGAAGTCAGTACTAGCTCTAGTTAACACAGTAACCCAATCCTATGTTATCCTGGATTCTCAGCTCAGCCTGTGAAGTAGCTGGGGAGCTTCTCTCACATAGCACTTATTTTGGATATGCTGAGTTTTCTGACAACTACAACTCAACATCAATAATCAAATCTGCCAACAAAGCCAAAATACATTGTCTAAATCCATAAAGCCCAGTTAGATAGCTTAAGACATTTAAGAGGGAAGAAAAATATATCTGATTATGGCAAACAGCAATTTTAGAAAAAAATAACAAGAAAAGCAAAAGTCTGAAAAGCAATGTAGGAGGAAAATTTTGCTACCTGAAATAAATATCTTATGCACTGATAGTACATGAGTATATTAAATGATGGAGATCATTAGAACATCCTGTTATTGTAACTGTAACTGAAATAGAGTGTTTTTCCATTGACAGAAAATCAGAACAATTGGGTCAGGAACATATGGTTTTGTAGAATAACTGGAAGAAAGTGAAATCTAATTCAAATTCAGCAAAACAGGGCATTTGTATCTGTCCTTGAATTATCCTCATGCCCACTGCCATTACCACCATTTGCTTGGTGACAGTAAGCCTGTCATTTTAAAATGAATTTGAAAAAGATTATGAAAGATGATTTGCCCTGATTCTACCTGTTGTTCTGTGATATACAAAATACCATAGCAACCTGTGCAGGATTGGAACTGGAACACAATCCCAGGATCTGTCTGCAATCTCTTCCAACCCATGGAGGTATTTCTCAGAACATCAGTGATCTAGGTTTTTTTAGTCTCAACTACCAAAAGAAATATAACTTTCCATCTTTCCTAAGATCTATTTGGTCTATTAAAAAAAATTCCTTACTCACTTTGTGCAGATTCCAGCCCTAACACAAGGTGATGTGCAGATGTGCCTGTGCTGGTTCTCTGAGCCCCAAGCATGTGTTGAGACTTAACACACATCAGGGCTCAAATCTGGTACAGATTCCCAGGACCTTTTATCCTACCCAAAGGAGTCTCTGTAATTCTTGCCAGCCCTCATAATCAGAATAAGGACACCAATACTACCAAGCATTTTTTTATAAACTCAATGGACAAAATCACTATTAACAGTTGTTGAGTCTGGCCAGATACTGATAATACTTCAAAAATCACCACAAACACACACCTTAGTGACAGAAAGAAAACACTCTCATCATCTTAAGTTATGACTAGCCGTTACTGACATTTCAGTTTTAATAGGAAGTAATTTTTTGGTTCTAACATTTACATTGATAATGAACATGAGCTTACTCTACAGAATGCTCATGTTTTTAACCACTGAATACAGGCAAGCCTTGGACTAGACAAGGATAATGCTTTTATTTATTAGTATTTATACTGCCATGAGACTGATTTGTTCATGAAACAAAAAGAAACCACCCTACGAAAAATGAATATTTAAATTTTTCTCCCTTAGTGGCAGAATCATATATCTGTTTCATATGGATTTCTAGGAGGTTCAATAAACTGCTTTTGGAATTGTAAAAATTCCATCACAGAAACACACAGAACAGATAAAGATAAATAGAATCACACCAGCTTATCAAATGGTTGCTCTAAACATTCTTTAACATGTTTTTTCTGTAAGAAAAGTGTGCAGAATCAAATATGGATTTCTACTGTCAGTATACAACTATAGTTGGGGAGAAAAACAAACTAAAAGGAAAAGAGACGATCAGTAACCTGGCACACTTGCAACGAAACACTATGTCTACACAAGTTTGCATGCTTGCATTTTACATAAGGCAGAAAATTTGCAATTTAAAAACCAAAGGAAATCTAAAGCCTTTTTTAAACAAAAACAAACAATTGCTCTTCAATATCTTTTTCTGTGATACATAAGCTGCTTTAAAACAGGTGGCAAAGGCTTTAATGGTCACCATTTTGTTGTTTGTCTGAAATACTTGGACAGAAAACTTAGTACATTGCTTAAGAACTTTACAAATTTTAGCTAAATTAAAGCATGCAGACATTTTCTCTGCTGAAGGGTCAGCAGGAAGCCTTAAATTGTTTTTAAATCTGAAAGACTAGAGATATTAGAGAAGAAGCCATTTCTAATACATAACAGTATTATTACAACAGGAACAGTAAGTTCACAGAAAGCATGAAAGAAGCAAAAATAGACAAAACAAGAAACGCCTTTAAAAGGTAGAATTATATTCTGATTTTAAAAGAAAGCGTAACTACTTAAGTGGATAGTAACTATCACACCATTTTAATGTTCTCATGTTTTTGATGAAACACAACGTATAAAGCATTGTGAATGACATGCCCAGCAGTGTGCACCTCCAATGAACTCATAACCACTCGGGATCACAGTACCATTCAACGCCGACAGTCCTGTGGTGTCTAAAAATCTGAACATTTGGAAAGAGAAAGCAGATACACTGTTTCTTATAAAGAGCCACTTGTAACATTCACATTATAGCTTTCATTACACTAGTCACAATTTTTAATTTTACAGAGAAGCTAATGTATGTGAAAAAAGGCATTTTGAAAGGAGAGATATGTTATTAGAAGATAAAACTAACAGAAAAATGAACTGATAATAAATGCAGTCTTTAAAAAATTTTATAGCAAACGATATACTAGTTTTCAAAACTTAACAGATGATTTTGGGGGGGGGGTTCAGGAGGCTATTAAAAAAAACAGAAATAGGTAAAGGACTCATATTTACCAATGTAAATAGAAAGTCCATGAAAAAAATTTTAGTATGTATTAAAATATCTTTTTTTATAGTTTGTGTTTAACACAAAAAATAGCTAATATGTAGTAGCGTGAGTTTAGAAACATAAATGCATTAAGGTGCTTTAAAATGACAGTCTCACAATTATCTTTTGAAGAATGCCAATGACTGATTTTCTCTGAATGTCAGTAATAAATTATTATTTCTAATATTAATAACATATACCAGAATTTACTATGTCTGTTTTTCTCCCTCAAATGCAGGGATCAGAAATGGTCTGTAGGCAAATCTGGCCTGCTGCCTATTTCTGTAAATAAAGTTTTATTGGAACACAGCCAACTCATTCACATATTTTCCCTTGCTTTGTTTTTGCTATTAAGAGTTTTTTTTTTTTTTTTAAGAGCCTGTTTGAGAGCTGGGGCTGTAGGTTGGTGGTAGACTGCTTTCCTAGAATGTGTGAGGCCCTGGGGTCAATGCCCAGTAAGTAACACATACACAAGCATGTGCACAAGTGCATACATACACATACACATACACTTTGATTCTCAAAACCTGAATTTTTTATTATCTGATCTTTTTTCCAGAAAAAGTTTGTCAACACTTGACCCAGGACTTTATCCTAGACCAAACTAAAATAATACATGCTTCTTTACTTTTGTTAACATTCTTCTTTCTCTTATTCTATATGTGTGTACTTTTTTTTATATGTCATGCTATTTTTTTGTGGATTGGAAATTCAATATAACTGAGGAGTTTTCATCCTTAATATAGTTGGAACATATAAGCATTATTTCTAGCCATAAACTGCTTTATTTCATGTCAATCAGACACTCTTTGCAAATTACAGAATAATAAAATGGATGAGCCACACACTAACAGAATGACCAGGAACTGCACATCTTATTTATCTTGAATAATGAGGTTGGACACAAAGAACAGCAAAAACCAAATATACTTTAAGTAAATACAATTAAATCTGGTGGAAAAGGCTTTACACTTTTCCAAACAAACATACACACAAATACCGACACACACACACCCAGAACCATCCACCCATGTAGCACAAACTAAGACTACAACATAAAATATATTTGTTTTATAAATATATTACTGTTTATATACATATAGTCACATTCACAAAAACTTGTTAAATAATCATCTGTATAATCAATACTACTTTAAGTTTTTTGTGTATTTTAAAATTACACATTCTATTAAAATTATCAAAATAATTATTTAAAAGTATCAGGAATAAAACCATTGAAGAGCTGCTTTCCTTTTAAGTGGTTCTAAATCCTATCATTGGTCATCCAGACCCCAGACTTGGTCATCAGCAACTCAGTTAAACAGTTCAATTAGCGAAATGTTAACCATCAAAGGAACACCCTCTCCCCAGTTTTTAATACTTCATAACAAATATGTATGTGTGTGTGTGTGTGTGTGTGTGTGTATGTGTGTGTGTATCCTTTAGTTATATTACATATTTTCATAAAAAACACAAAATTCAAGTTTCCACCAGTATAAAATATTTTATACTGGGGAGCATTTCTTCCAATGTTTAGGTTAATGACAAACTCTATCAGGATATAGAGATCATAAAAAGGAGACTGAAAATGTCTGTATCACATGCAAGAAAGGAGGAAATACTAAGGGCCAGTATTTGGCCAGTGGGTGCTATTCCCTCTGGACTAAGACACAGAGACAACAGACAGGCTAATTACTGTGTAAAGTACAGTCAACTGCAGTTATTCAGGGGCAGAATATTCCAGTCTGAATCCGTTTTCCCCTTCTATCAGCTGACCACTTTTGGCAATTTCATTACTATTCACACACCTCCTTCTGGTTATTTATTAGCAAGTTTGGTAAATAGGGATTATGGATTAGGGAGAAAGTTTTAGCTGAAATGAAGGCTTGTGATTGATCAGCTGTGGATTTAATTTGATACTGGACTTCTTTTAGGTATTGCTTAAGATAAACAAGAATTTGTTATACCCAAAGTCTGCCGATTATTATTTTGAAGCTCTGAAAGCAACACTGGCACTTAAAAAAATGGGGACAAATTGTCCTCTTGACATAAGAAAATGGCTATTTCTTAATTCATGACTAATTACACTGGAAGATTTCAATGTGGGTAGTTCAGAGCTACTCATTTCAGTACAGGTGAAGGCAGGGTACACTATTTTCCCAAACAAATAATGACAAATAGCCTGCAAAAACATCAAAAGGTAGAGTTTAAAAAGTCATATTCATTTCACCTAAAATTCATTTAAAACAATTTAGTAAAATTTGGCCATCTTCAAATAATTAAGATGCTAAAATGGAAGCAAACCTACATGTATAATTTAGAAGTGATTTTTATACTATAAAATCTTAGACTGTGACTAACATTAAATGCACTACACATCTGTAACCCTACTTTTGGCACTCATTTAGCCTCTATATTTAAGCTTGCTTTAATAGATAATGACCAACAAAATCAAAGAGAACAACTTCACAAGTGAGTAGGGTTGCTCAGACACCACTCAAAATGGTCTGTGCAGTGTTACCTGCGTTACTTTTGGGTACAGATGTGTGCCACACTCACTTCAAACAAAACAGCAATAATTGTATAGAACATCACTTTCCTGAATTAAGTTTGCTGAACATGGTTCAGATTATTGGATAGTCAATAATGCACAATGCCTTTTAGAAGCATTTACTGTATACCCAAATCCTACTTCATGCAACACACAGTGTCACACAAGTAGTGAAAATGTTATCCGTCAAAGATGCTTGGACATTATTTTCAGGCAGCATTTTACCTTTATTTTAAGTTCACACTATGTAAGTTTTAGGAGAAAGAAAATGCCAATAAATTTATTTAATATATTTTAATATATTATATAAAACTAAGACAGACACTTTTATTTACCTAAATTATTACTTTTATTTTCTACCCTATTCTAGACCTCAATTTTATTTTAAAAATTTGTATTTAAATAAGGGTTAAAATGTTGCCCAAAAGTCTAATCATAGTTACACATTTGTGTTTTTAACTAGATCTACAAATCAAAATAGTTCTTATAGTTAAAAAGATACAATTTGTATCAACAGTAAAAGGTACTTTCTGGTTTTTCAGGGCTTCACTTCCAACTGCAGCATGCAGAATGATCTGAGTGGCAGAACATGCAGGCAGTCTGTAGAGACTGGGCTGAATGTGTCTGTTATACTAGCACAATCCAGAGCCTGGAAGGAACAGTCACGTCACATTAACCACAGAACTGTCTGCCACTGACTGCAAAAATCTATCTTCTAATTCACAGAACTGTAATCACAACAAGCAAAACCCATGTTTTTGAAACCAGAAATATCCCTTACTAATACTAGAACAGACTTTAGTCTGTATCTAAAACTACACTATTTGTGGCAAGAGTCTGGCCTTAATAATATAACAGGCCCCCCCCCCCAAAAAAAAAAACTATCTTCAGGAAAATGGAAAATATACAGTATCTTACAAAAATTTTAAGTTACCATTTACAACTCCTCCATCACCATTTCTATAGTGCAGTATCAATAAATGTTGCATATCCTCAACACATAAATCCACCTCAGGCCAGCCTTGATAAATAGCAGGAAAGCTAGAGTATTTTAAATATAAAAGTTGCATTGAGAATAATTAGATTCATTAAAAACAGGCAAGTACTGTGATAGGGTTATTTATCCAGTATTGTTGTGCCCCTAAAACAAAAAGATAGACATTAAAATACAGGTTAATGGAAATCTAGGAATTCAATTCCATTCCTACTGTCTAGAAGCACATCATAGCTGGATAACAAAGCTCTAACCTGTAACAGTTACGGCTTTTGCCTTATTCATAAAAAAATAAAAAAATGGAAATGATTTTTTCCATTGATTGCATCTGCTTTCTTTTAAATTGACCATATTAAGTTAATTTCTTAACAGAAAAAATCCAAACAAAAATAAAACAATGAAAAGTGCCATACTGTAAATCACTCTAATATATACTGTTACCCATTCCAACATAAACTGGTAACTTACATTTTGTTTAAAATATAAAGTCAGTGCTGTAGTATATCTTTGTTTCTATAAATAATGATTATAGCACAAAGAAGCCCACTTTCCCCAAATAAAAATAACTTAAAAAGCTGTAAAAGATTCTAATTTAAGCTTGGCTTGAAAAAATAGTTTGCTAGGTCTAGTCAAAGTTTCCATGTTCTAAAGGTATTGCAATTGCTTGCAAGAGATAAACACCAAGTTAATAAAACATGAAACAAAGATAAAAAGTGCTGCATATAAACCCCTGATGCACCAAAGATTAATATCAAAGATCACAGATACATCTATTAAATCAAACTGGAAAAATTTCCAGCCAAAGATAGAGCTTTAAAAAGGAAATGTTTAAAAAAAAGTTTGAATGTAAAGCAATCCCGTGATACTTCCACCAAGTGGGGCTATACATACAGATTCCATGATACAGTATTTCACATAAATGGATACTATATAACCTCCTTGCTGAGAAGGAGATCACATGTGCTATTGTAGCAAACCTCCCTCAGCATTTGAGCTGAACAAAAAAACTACTAAACACCACAAAGATGCATCATCTTTCAATAACCCAGCTGTGATTTCTCCACTAAAATGGCTGCAGCGAGCTGCTGGGCATCTGTCATGTGAGGATTTCTTTTCATGACAATTCTCACAAGGTCAGGTGGGAAGATGTTGCACAAGTTGATATAAATCTTTTCCCGGTTTTCTTGGTACCTTGGAGGATCTTGTGGCATTCCACAGTACGGTATTCGCCAGGTGGGCTCCTGCTGTTCAGGTAGGCTCTGGAAGGTGAACTGCTCATAACATGGTGGTGTGGCATTATCAGGCAAGGAATAAGTCTGCCTATATCCATATGCATCCATCCCAAAACTCGGCCTATCCCAGCTTCCCAACCCTTCCTGACGGGAGTAAGGCTTTCTTTGTCTTGAAGGAGAACTGTCATAAAGTCGAGAATCAGAAATGCTATCTATTCTTGTGGCCACTAAGGACCTCCCTAGGTGTGGTGCCTTAGAGTGTGCTGAACTTGGAGGAGTGGGGTAATCACTAGGACAGCTGGATCGGGCACCCACAGTGGGGTGCTGCAGATGCATAGCCAAGTGTGGAAGAGGAGGCTTGTGATGGAACTTTGGTTCTTCATGACTGTAACTTTGCACTCTGGTTAAGGGGTCATGGAAATTCTGTAGGAAGGTTTGGGAATTAAGGCGGCTATGAGGGTGCATGTGTTGACACTTCAAATTCTCTTCCAGCTGTGGGTCAGGAGAACTGACATAGGATCGATCATTGTACCCCACGTAGGAATCGCTGCTCCCACAGCTCATGCTCCCCTCACTGCTGCAGTCAGAAGCTACAGAACTTATTCTATAGTCTGTGTCTAATGAAAAACGCCTTTCAGGACTTCTTGGGCCTGAGATACTGAGATTTGAATATGCATTTAACATGGAATAATATCCAATGTCAACAGGTGAGTCACATTTTGGATACTGTTCATAAGGCATTGGCGTTCCATGATTTTTGGTTGCCATCATCATTGGAGGATATTGTCCCTGTGGTCTTTGATCCTGAGGTGGGAAATGAACTCCAGATGGAAGGCCATTGCTTAAAGATGTAGTGCTTTGGGGTTTTGCAGTAGAAGTTGCCGGTATACTAACTAAGGAGGGTACAGACCTGGTTTCCAATTTGTTTTTGGTGGGAAGCTTTTCTTCTAGGTCTTGGTAGACTTGAGTCCGTATACTTGGATCAGATTGCCTCTTTGGAGCACCTCGTTTGACATCAGAAGTGCTGTCAGTCTTTGTGCTACAAGGAACACTGTTGCTTTTCACCAGTCCTCCCTCATTTGCAGTTTTAGCTGCTGTATTTCTAGACATGGCACGAAGTTCATCAGCCACTGACCGCTGAGGCTGACTGCCCCTTTCAGGATGGTAATACTTGCACTTGTGTCCGTAGGTGCACTTCTTTCCTGAGAAGAGTAAATTAGTTAAGCAAAGGAGCATAACATCAGATTCTGAAAAATCAGCATGGAACTACTATTTGTACTTGTGAAGAAACAAAGGCAGAGATGGGAGATCTGTTAAGTGTTACTTTGTTCCATACTCATGAGAAATGTCACTTTTCAGTCTTTTCATTTTCTTATTAGCAAGAGCAGTAAGAAAGCTGGTCAAAGGATTAATACCAACTCATAGTTTTTTGCTAATACCACATGTTCTCAACTCACACCTGCCTCTTTTCTTCCTGTGGGAATATATAATCAGGTGGGAAATTCTCTTTGAAAATACTGCTATATTTTAATACAGCCATATGTATCTGATTTGTGAATAGATGGAAGAATTAAATTTTCACACACCTGAAAATATTGTGGAGAATTAACTGACTTTTTAGTTCAGGGCAATTCATGTGTGTTAAAGCCAAACAGGTAACAATAATTCTTTTTCATGGCTAAGACATTTTCTTAAATTTAATTATAATTAAGAGCCACATAATATGCCAAAATTTTAAATGCTGACTTTTATTAACAAAAGTTTAACAATATATTGTGTTCTAATGACAAATGTTAAATATTCATAAAGAAAGTTACCATATGGACAAGGCTGCTTTTTGTGTTCAGGAACAATAGGTTTCTTCCTCAGAAAATTATCTAGACTTGGACCATGTCTGCCAAGAGGGTCATCAGGGGGCATGAACCTAACACAAAGATAATAAAAAAAGATAATTAAGTAGGAGGTTGATAATTTAATTATAAAGACACAGTACAAAGACTTATTTATGCAAAGGTAATTTTTTGAAATTTGAATCCATGTGTTTTGATTTAACATATACAGGATGAAAAAAAATCACTGCCCAAAGTTCTCCTTTCTTGAAAACAAAATTAAAATGTTTTAAGCTGAACTTGTACTTGTTTTAATTCAAATAAGTTCCGAATCAAGCATCTTCTTTCTTCTTTTTAGTCTTGGGATTTTGTGAGGATTTTAGTAAGTAAATACCGTGGCATTGTATGAAAGTTTGGTAAACATCTGTGTTGTGAAGTTTTATGAAGCAGGTTGAGAGTGAGATGGAGCAGGTGAGGATGGTAGAGGAGAGGTAGTAGAATGCAGTGGGAAGAAAGGGACTTGCTAGACACCAATTATGTGTGAGATACTTTATATGCAACAACACCATGAATTAAGTAATTTTTATCTACTGCCCCATGACAGTTAAGATTCAAATATGTCTGAATCCAAAGTCTATTCTCTTCCTACTATAGTAAATGTGTTTCTCCGATGACAGAAAAAAATCTTACAGGAATAAACTTATTATTTGGATTGACACTTATTAGAAACTTATTATTTTCTCCATTGACAATGGAGAAAAGAATAATTTACAGCATGCATGATGAAAAGAAGTTATGATTGAAGAATTATACTACTTGTTATATCACCGCTTGAACTTGAAATAAGCCTAAGTATTTACCCATAAAACAAGAATAAAGCAAGTAATGTATGAACTCTTAGGGGAATGTCAAAATGGCTGAGTAATAACACTTGGCAAATACAATGTTCATTATCATAAAAGCAATATGTCAACATTAAAAGTTAACAAACAGAAGAGTAAGTCATACAAATCTCACAATTTTAAAATAGTTACTTTCCATGTTTTATGCTTTGTCTTTTTAACATAAAAATATTTCCCATGTGTCTTTTTGTTTTTGTTTTTTTTAAAGAAAGAGAGGGACAGTGAGGGAGAGAAGGGAGAGAGAATCAATTTTATTTAGCTTTTCATGTGGCTTTCGTTGCTCCAGCACTTCGCTGTGTACATGGTGCTGGGGTTTGAACCTGCATCCTCGCACATGCCAAGCAAGTGCCATAACCACTGAGCCACCACTCCAGCCCCTTCCATGTCTCTTAATAGCTTTCAGAACAATTAGAATGGCTGAATAATATTCCAGCAGAATATGTATTGTAATGTGATTGCTTTCTCTATGACATGTTTAGTTTCCTCTGAATTCTTGCAATTATAAATAATATAGAAACACACTGGGTCTTTTCTTTTTTTCTCATTATATATTCCAAGAAATAAGATTATTGGATTTAAAGGGAAAACACATTTCTGAAACTTCTGATAAATTGCACATTGGTTTACAAGCATCTTTAATAGCATAAGGCACATACAAAAGTATTTTTGTGAATTAAATAGGTGAGAAAATTAAATGCTTTTTAGATTGGTTTGCATTTTTGATTGGTCAAAGATGAACTTTTTCTACATATTCATAAATATACTTATTTCTATGTCACATGCTGGTTTATGTCATTTGTTCATTCATCAACTTGTAGACTGACCATGATAAACAGAGTCTTTGATTGGTTTCACAACTTCAAAAAATCATGCATTTAGTAAGCTATAAATGCTCTAAGTTGATTTTGTTTTAAGAGAAAGGGATAGTGAGAAAGAGACAATCAATTTTATTTTTAGTTTTTTCATGTGGCTTTCATTGCTCTGACTCTTCGTCATGTATGTAGTGCTGGGTTTTAAACGGCAGGCAAGTGCTGTAACTGCTGAGCCACTGTTTCCAGCCCTTCTAAGTTGATTTTGAAAGGCATCTTTTTTGGGGTAAAGATGGAAATTCTTCATTTTCAAACAAAGTTTAAGAAGTTTACTCAGCCTCAGGAGCTGTTAGGGGCTTCAGGGAAAGGCAAGGGTCTGCTGCTCACACACAGCCTTCTATACCACAAGTCTGCATTTTTTCTGACTCCCACTAAGGATTAGTGGGGAAATCTGTTGTTGGAAGAAATTTGTCTCAGGTATGAGCAGTGGAAAAATGAAAATGATTCTTAGCAGCTGCCAGGGATGGTTGTTTTCAAGGAAGCAAGAACATAGGTTTACTTACTTGTCATTGACAAAGGAATACATTAATAACCGCTCATCTATGAACTTCTTCCATTCTGGTTTTTCATTAGCCAAATCCCTGTAGTTATCATTGGACACAATTATACCATCCGACTCAAAGGCCAGTTTCACAATGAACCTGTCATCATAGCACACCACTCGCCTCCCTTGGACTCGCCGGGATGGTGTGAACACCAGGATTTTCTCCTTTTCTAATTTGCGTAAAATTTCCTGATCTGCAAGAATATGAAGAGTAGATTTGAGGAATAAATACATATGTAACACATATGGAAACTTTCACATAATGTGAGTTTTTATGAACTGGACTATATGTAATCATTTAATTAGGGATTATAATTTATGGTTAATAAATGTAGCAAAATTTGTAACTCCTTAAAATATTTTCACAGTTATTTAAGGCTTTAAGAATAGTAAAACAAAACAAAAATCAACAATGACAAAAACTGAATAGCATCAAACTTCAACATCACTGAGCAAATTCTGATTTTCATTCCATGCAGCTTCTGCCAAGAGCAGTACAACACAGCTTCTTACACATTCCTGCCACAATGACACTAACATAGCATTTGTGAAGGGTTTGAGAGTGAGCAAAAGGTATCTTCCTTCCCAGTTTGTTTGTGTATTTTGTAGCTGGGTTTTTTCTTTTTTTTCTAACTGGTTCGTGTGATGGTGGGGAGAATCTGAAAAAAGTAGTAGATGTAGTAGAGGTAGCAAAGGGAAACCTTAAAATGCAGAACGTGCAATAGAAAGGAGGCAGAAAGATCAAGACCAAGCTGACGTGAGGTCAGACATATTGGCTATTGTATGTTCTGTGCCCTTTCCTCTGAAATGTGGTGACAAAAGGCCAGTTATTAATTTCTTAAAAAATCCCTCTTTTCAACAGGCAATTACTACATGCCTACTCTGGCAATGCTGTGCTAGGTATCAAGGGCCACCAAGGTTAAGAATGACCTGTCCTCAAAGAGGTCACAGACTTACTGGATCAGACAAACATGCAAACTAGGTAAGCAAAAGTATAACTGACATGACAGAAATATGAGCAAGCTATGCAGGAAGAGGAAACTGAAGAGTGATACAGGTTAGTTCTAATACTGGTGGATGAATTGGATGATGGTCCTTGCAAATGAGTTCATTAGGACCAGAACTTGATTTAGAAAAGCAACAGAGCATTAGTGGAAAAAATGTGGGTGTCAGAATTAGCAAACCATGGATAAATTTCAGATTCTGTCACTTTCCACTTTTGGCAATCATAATCTCATTAAGCCTGTGTCTTCAAGTCTGCAATTGCAGTGGATAGGCTATGAGGAGTAAATGAGTTAACATGAATAAAGTTACCCAGCATGGTGCCTGGCAAGTTCTTAATGAATTCTGTGCTCTTCAACTTAACAGATCCATGCAATTGTTATCTCTTTCTAAAAAATCACAGAAAAACAATTTGAAAGCAAAAGCCCAGACTCAATTATAAAATCCATCATAACATTTTGAGGAGAGGCACCATGTTTCATTTATCTTTGTAACTATCCATCAGTACCCAGTCCATGAAATGAAACATATTAAGTAGATGCTTAATAAATGTTTATGGAGTGAATTAATAAATGATAAAGATGTACATTCTGAAGTCTTCCAGTGTATTTACTGTATCATGTGCATGAATAATCCATGTTACTTTATTATTTGTAAGGATGTTTATGAACATCTGATATTCCTTAAGCCTCAATGAAGAGACTGGAAGAATAAGTGTGGCAGTCTAACAGTCAACATTATCTTGCTTAATTTGAATTTATGGACTAGTTAAGGAGATTGAAAGGACAATTGTATGACACATAAATATTCCTAACTTCAATATGGGGTCAATATAGCTGGTAAGGTAACATACATAGTGCTTAAAAAGTATTTGTTAAAATGAATGAAAGATTAGCAAAAGTGTTGGTCTGAATCTCTGACTCTGAAAGCTTCAATATAATTTTTATTGAGCTATTTTTGCTTCACTATGAGCACTGGATTATTCAATTTATCAGGTAAGACCTGAATAAAGTCTTTACAGAAAAAAATCATTATATTGGGGAAGAAAACACTTAAAAGCCTCTGATAACAGCTGACATTTTACTAAACAAATTGCACACTGAATTACAGAGACCTGGCATGCTGGTATTTTTAAACCAAACAACCACACCTCACACTGTGGGAATCATCATTTTCCCTTCTTGATTTCATATGCTTTTCCTGCTTAAGAAGGCTGCAGATCATTTATATACTTAAACATTGAGCCAGGCATGGTGGCACACAAGATTGTTATCCCAGAGACTCTGGAGGCTAAGGCAGGTGATTTACAAGGTCAAGGCCAGCCTTAGCAACTTCAAGAGATTCGTTTCAAAATGAAAAGGGCTGGGGATGTAGCTCAGTGGTAAAGCAACCCTGGGTTCAATCCCTAGGATCAAAACACACAAATAAAAAACCCCTAAACCTGACTTTTGTGTAAAAGAATATTTCCCATTAAAATTTCTGCCTAAATATTCTACATATTATGTCAATATATCCTAACTTACAAATTTTTCTAATGAATTTACAATCTGTTTTCATTTTTTTCTATTTAATACATTGCTGAATGTCTTTGGTCATAAATCTTTGCCTGTGATGTCTGCCATTTTTGGGGGGGACTTATTCCTAAAAGGTGAACTAGTAGGTCTAAGAGCACAGTAGCTGCCTTCCACTCATCCATGGGGAATATGTTCCAAGACCTCCAGTAGATGCCTGAAACCACAAATAGTACAGAACCCTTTATATTTGCATATTCCTGTACATACATTCCCATGAAGTTCAGCTTATAAATGAGGCACGGTAAAGAATAATAACTAATAATATAATAGAATAACAATTTACGGTAAAAATTATGTTGAACATGGTTGTTTTCTCTCAAAACATTTTATTGTGCCATACATTTTAGCATATAATTTTTTTCCTTATTAAGTTGAGAACTTTCACCTTTTCACTGAAAGGAAGTACTTTACAGCTTTTCTTTGGCATATCTAAATTGGTAGCATAACTGTTGAGCTTTAGAACCATTATTAGGTAAAATAAGTGTTACTTATGCACAAGCACCACAGGTAGTCAATCTGATAACCCTAGAAGGCTACCAAGGAAGAACGGTGGGCAGAACGGCCAGTTTAGATATGCTGGATAACATGTGAATCATGTTCCGCACAGATGGAGCGGGACAACATGAGAGTTTATCACACTAATCCAAACAGTGTGTAATTTAAATGTATCAACTGTTTATGAATTCAAAACAGAGCTGTATGATGTTTTATGTTAAGGACAAGGATTATTTGTTGCATTTTTTCTTATGCACTTGATAAGTTCTTATTTTTAAGAAAGCTTCCTCAAAGGCAGAAGTTTACATTTTGATGTAATTATATCTATCTTTCCCTTCATAATTCCTTTAAAATTTTTTAAATTTAGAAAGGCCTTCTCCTACTCAAAGATAATTTATAGTCTTTGATGGTTAATTTTTGACAATTACTTCTTCACCTATCTAGAATTTATTGTCATAAGGTAAGAATCTAAACAAGTATGCTTTTTCCAAAGAGTTATTCCAACATTTGGTACATTGGGTTGAATTATGTCAGCTTTCAACTTTACATTTTTACAGAGGCTACAATCTGAGTCCATGGCTTTGGATTCCACCCTTGGCTGCCTACACATCTTATCATAATTAAACAATGATTTAATAATTGCAAATAAAAAGAAATTCTTAAAATAATCAACAACTTTGGGTACATGGCAGGTGATCTTTTTATCTGGTGTTGATTTGAAAAGTTTTATAGTTTCCTTCGCATAGGTGCCTCACAGATTTTATTAATGTTAGAGGTGCAGAGAAAGAGGGAAAGGACTGGATGCTGATTGTAAGCCATTGAAGCTGAGTAAAGTGTACAATAACAACAATTAACAGGTACAGATGCAAAATATGAATATAGATAGTTTATTGGGATCTGATCATTTATTTTTTCTTGACCAGACAGCATATCCCATGAGCTTATGGGTCTTTTTAAACTTGTAGTCATTAGAACTTGGCTGCCACCCAGTCTAATTTCTTATAAAGTGGGGTCAAAAAGAGGTTCAGTGTGTTGCTCAAAGTACTGTCGCTAGTAAACGACGAAGTTAGGATAGGCTTCTTGACGCAGTGTGTCTGTAAAAGTCAGAATTTTATAAAATTTGAAGTCAAAGTTTTTGTGTAAATGAAAAAAATATCTTGACTTATGTAGTGAAGATTAGAGGTCAGTTAACATAATTAGATAATTTTCAAACTTGAAAATAATTTTAATGTTCCATGCAAGAAAACTTCAATCATATAAAATAAACAGAAGCAGATTAAGAATACCTGAGATTGCCAGATATCTGCATAGGTATTATATAGAAACTAGGAACAAATACTACCTGTAATGAGCTTACCTGTAATGAGAGCATCAGGTCGGGATTGCTCTTTTCTCCAAGCAGGAACAAAAACTGTAACATCTTTGTGGCCTCTTTCCAAAAACCAATCCACTGCCAATTTTATTCCTCGGCAGGAAAATACTTCTTTGTTTCCATGGCTGAAAGATTATTTCAGAATATTTAAAATACAACAAAACCTAAATTCAATCTAATTAATTTAAGTTTATAAACAGAAATGGTCACATAATAGTAAAGTAATATGAGATTTGAAAGTTAAGATGGAATTGCATATCTAAGAGAAAAAATAAGATAACTTAGTTGAACAAAATCAGGATTTGTGAGAAAAATAAGAAACTTGAAGTGAATATTGTGTAGAGAATAAAGAAAAATTTTCAAAAGTAAAGTTATAAAGATTAACTAGTCAGAATGATACAAGCTCTTTTTGATCAGTATAGGGAAAAAAGAAAAGGCTTCAAAACCACAGGAAATAATTTTAATCAAATGTAAAAAAAGTCACACAGAAAAAAAATCTGTAAAAAACAGTGGAATTGTTTTCAGAAACAATGAATTTCTAGAAACTTTTCCTTTTTAACAGTGTATGCTTTAATCTAATGGCTATGTAATGCACAAACTTTATTAGAAGACCAATGTAAAATAACATACCATACAATCACTGAAAGGAAAAAACATGTTCACAACGTTTAATCTCATACAACAAACACTGTCCATACCCTGCAATGAAATACCTACTTTCTGTTTGACAATATTGTGTTGGACGAGGATTAATGATGTTAAAAGGGCATCCAAAATTGGATTAGTAGTCTTAGTGTCTAAAAGAAAACACCCAACTCAGGATGCAGTCATTCAATAAGTATTTATCTAGCACCAAACTCTGCTTATACACTTTAACCAAATAATTAAAAAATAAAATTTATTTTAATCTTTTTAAAGAAAAAGTTTCTGCTTTGAATGTAATTAGCTGTGTTCTTTCAGAGTACGATCTCTGAGGGCTCCTTTTCTTATATATTATTTTCTTTTTGGGACAAAAAAGGGCTGGATAAAATTATGCTTCTGTTAATTTTTAACGTTAAGTAAAACATTAGGAAATCCTTGAATATCTAACGTATGGTAATCACTTTTCATATAAAACAAAAATTGGTCCACTTGCTTCAGAGATGTTGAAGACTATAAATGTAAACACAAGGAATTGCTTATGGTTCCACAGACCTGGCTTAATGGTTCAGGGCAAGATTAGAGGTGAAATCAAAGGCACTGGAAGTTTCAGAGAATGGCATAAGCAAAGGGAGAGTGTGAGGTTACATTTGCTAGATAAGAAGGGCTGCCTGCTAGCCTGCAAATGCCCCAGCAAAAGGTACAAAGTGACAGTGTTAGGTTTCATGGAAAATACTGAAATTTAACCATTCTCTGAAAAACTATAGAAAATGAAGGTATCTCTTGAGAGAATACCAGAGCAAGTATTCCTAAATATGCTCAACTTGCTAAAAGCTTATGATATTGTTTTGCATTAGTGCTTTGAAATCTATTTTATTATGTTTTGCTAGTAAACCAATGATATTTGTTGTACTGAGAGTTGACAATTTAATTGTTTCGATCTCTAAAGACAGGCCTGCATAAGCAATTTCTTCATGGTGATTTCATTCAGTAAGGGTAATGTCACATTTACTCATTCTAGAAATAGAAGATTCCATCTTTCAATTAAAGAACTTTCATAAAGTTCTAACCCCATCCAGTCCGTAACTAATTAGAACCCCGCCAACATTGCATTCTGTGAAGGGAGAGAGCTGTGCTCGGAGACAGCCCCTGCCTCCAGGCGCCCGGCTGCTCGCCACCAGTACGTACGAACGACAGGACTACATTTCCCATCAGCCACATAGGCGGGGCTACAGAGCGGAGCATATGTTGGAAGAAAGAGAAAGTTCTCTGTTCTGCTAGCAACAGTGGCAATTACATTACGTTCCGCGCTCACTGGTCACAAGCCCGCACCTGCTACAGAAGTAGCGACGACTGCAGATACGAGCAGAGCCACAGATACTGTTGCTGGACCAGCCCCTATCCTAAGTAAAATCACTCGTCTCCCAAGCCCGCATATTGTGGGGAGCAATCCTGGTACCGGGAGACAACCTACAGAGGGGGCCACAGACTGAGAGACATTCAATTTGAGGTCCCAGAGACACCCTCATTGTCTATAGATAAAAAATTTCATTAAGAATTTTTGATCTGGTATTTTCATTTTCTTTTACTTTTTTGGCTTTTAATTTTTTTATTTTTAAATTCATTATCTTTTTAATTTTTATTCCTGCTCTATCTTATTTTTTATCCTAGCATATTTTATTTTTTTTAAATTTTTTAAATTTTTTTATTACACTGATTTTTTTTCTCTTTTCTTCTTCTTCTTCCTCTTTTTCTTCTTTCTCTTTCTTTCTTTGCCTCTCCCTCTCTTTCTCATTTCTAGCTTTATGGTTAATACTAAAGTCAAAATTGGTGGATGTAAATATTTAACTGTGTGTATATAGTGTTGATTGACTACTACTTTTTCTAAGTCTTCTTAGCCTCTACTGCTACCCCTATAACATTAGATCCCAACTAGGAAAACGTTTCATGATAGCATGATAGACTCTACCCTTGGAGAGTGACGACAAATACACCCCATACTAACCTCTTCCTCCCCTATACTCTGATAATTCCTAAATATAAGCATTTTTCCCTCACCCTCAAAAACTCTACCCTTCCTTCATCCCAATCCTATATTTTCCTCGACCTACTCCTCCCTAATCTCTTGTCCCTCTCTACTCGAAGGCAAGAGCGATTTCTTACCTCCCCAACCCACCTCCCTGAATTCCGACTCATCCCTTCTCCCCATTTTCAGAGAGACACAGATATCTGAAGAATTAGACACACGGCAAAACAGGCATTGGCTGCCTCTCATAATTCGCTCAGAGTTCTCTCTCGAAGTAACCCATTACAACGAAGCTAAGCCAGAAGAAGCTCCAATTACTCCACCAAGAGCAATTTTCTCAAAGTACAAATCACACTCTTCAACCCAGAAAATGAGGAAAAGGGGAAATATTTCACTTCCTCAACCCCAAAGTTCTCCACGAAAGGAGCCCATGGCTGGAGCCCTGGATGAAAATCAAAGGCATTGTATCAGCATTATGATTAGTAATGCAATCAAAGAGTTGAGAGAGGAATTAAGGAATGAGTTTAGACAACAATTTCAAGAGATGAGTGATAACTTCTACAGGGAAATAAGGGTGCAGTTCCACGAAATGAGAGACCAGCTATACAAAGATATAGAAATTCTGAAAAGAGATGTAGCAGAGCTATCAGGATTGAAAAACACGGT
>PVKS010012315.1:0-54088 GCA_004027875.1 Aplodontia rufa
AGTCAGGCTGGGTCCAATGATACTACACAATGCCGAAGCTCAGTTGATTAATGATCAACCGAGGACCATGAAGGGACAAATGATTAATCTTTATTGTTTTCAATGACGATAAGAACATTGCCAATTCAGTTGGAAAAGACTTCTGCAAAGGGTGTGAAACCTTGAAACAGAGACAAATGCTATACACCCTGAAGCCGGCCTTCTTCAGCAATAGGAAGATATTCATCATAGGATGACCGTCATCCAGGGAGAAAGCCTCCAAAGTAAAGGTTAAGAGAAAACTGGCTTTCTCACACGCCTGTCCAGCCAACCCCCAAAGGAACAACAAGGGCAACCCTGTTCTCTGAAAACAGAGCGCCAAGAATTAATGAGACTTGATGAGGACCAATGGGTCAAAAATGACACAGGGGATCGTAGTGGTTAATTGACAGTAAAAATGCCTGGAAAAATAGCGCTGGGATTATTAGGAAACAGACAAGAAGAAATTGTAAACAGAAAGCGTGACTCAGGTCCAGATTTAGGGACACTGTGAAGACTGGGGGATATGAGGGAAAAAAATAATCCCATTTGTTGTGCTAAGAACAAGAGTGAGCAGCAACCAGATTTCAAATCTGGAAAGTCAGCATTACAGGAGAGATAATGGTGGAGAAGCTGCCTGGAACAAGTGCCCGGATTTAGGGGTGCTCATATTTTCAACCTACTGATTACTTGTTGAAGACCAACCAGAAAACAGTGAATATCCCATGTGAGGTCTGTAACATATGGAGGTCGGAGTACCACCTCTGAGGAATGTATTTCTATTCACTCATTGTATATTTACTGAGCCATTTCTTGCATTTATATGAAGTTTTATACAAAGAACAATGCAACTGTATAAAAAAGGACCCAAAACCTGAAGTCATTTTATTCAAGCCTTATATTGTCCCCACATATTCATTCCTATTGTATTTTCTAATGCACATTATTTGATATAGGATTTGGTGAGCATTATAAATTGTTTGCACTATAAAGCATCCATTTGCCATCACTTTACCATAGAGACAAAGAATTTCGAACTCTGATCCTGATGCCTGTTCATCTGATTTGATATGTATGGTTTGGCTCATCTCAAATATTTTAGAATCTTTAAGATTTTCTTAAAGACCTTTGCTGAACTTAACAAAAATCAAGTAATCCAATTAAACCATAGCCAAACGATCTGATAAATACTTATCAAAAGAAGACATGCAAATGGCCAACAAGTATATGGAAGAAATGCTCACTATCATTAACAACTAGGGAAATAAATGCAAATCAAAATCACAACAGATACCATCTCACTCCAGTTAGAATGGTAATTATTAAAAGAGCAAAAAGTAACAAATGCTAGTGAGATGTGGAGAAAAAGGATCTCATACACTGCTGGTGAGATGGTAAATTAGTACTGCTGTTTTGGAGAAGAGCAGGGAGTTTCCTCAGAAAAACTAAAAATACATCTACTGTATGATCCAGCTCCCCCCACTTCTGGGTATATAATCCAAAGGAAATGAAATCAACATACGAAAGACACACTGCATTCCACTATTCAAAATAGCTAAGGTATGGAACCAAACTAGAGACCCATCAAGAAATGAATAAATAACGAAAATGTGGTATGTATACAAAATGGATTATTATTCAGCCTTAGAATGGAATTCTATCACTTATGGCAACATGAATGGAACTGGAGGACACTATGAAAGTGAAATAAGCCAGACAGAAAGACAAGTACCACATGTTCTCTCACATATGTGGAAGCTAATGTAACTCAATCTGAAAGTAAAATAGTGATAACTAATGATTAGGAAGGGTGGAGAGGCATGGGTGGATAAGAGAGGCTGAATTTGATCAGCACATACAGTGTACACTCAAGTGTTAAAATATATTGAACTCTATATTAATATATACAACTAATACATGTTATTTAAAGCCGTGTTTGGAAGAAATGAGTCCAACAGAATCTTAAACCATTGAAACAATTAGAGCCAGACGGTTTAGGTGCCCAGATGGAGTACTCCAACACAGTATGAATGCTACTCCAACATCCTTAACTGGCAAAGATAACTTTGCCAATCATTAAAGACTTTAAGTGAAATCCCACCAGGAATAAACAAAACTTACTTCTGAAATTCACAAAGAAAAAGTGCCTGCACTACCTTTGCATCTAACACAGCTATAGATTCCTGGGAAAAATAATACCAACTCTTAGTGGAATATTCAGTAGACTTATTACTGTGCAGACACTGAGAGGTAAAGGGCAAATAATCTTCAAGGTTATAGAAAAACAGTGTTCTTTCATGGAAGATCTGGAAAGGTTAGACACTTACTAATAAATAATTTGAGTCATAAATATTTGCATGATGGGAACAATTACATGTGTATGTATGTATATGTGTATATGTATGTATTCCTATAATGTGTTCATATATTATACACAAATATACAAGATTATATGAACACATATATATACATGTAGAGAGATTTGAAAATATGTATGAATGCATTTAGGTACACATATTCCACTCCTTTTGCCACAAATAAGATTCCCATCTTTTTATGGCTGAATAATATTCCATTTTGTATATATACCATGTTTTCACTACCCATTCATTGATGGGCATCTAGGTTGATTTCATATCTTAGCTGTTTGAACCACATCACAATAAACATGGACACATAGTATCTCTTTCTTTCATATCTTGATCTCATTTCCTTTGGATTATAGGCCCAGAAGTGGGGCAACTGGAGATATGTGTGTGTGTATATATAACATTTATATATGTTTGCATATATTTACATACATACATATCTCTGGATTTTATTTGACTTTGGGACTTGAAAAAATTGCCACACATGTTGAAGATCATGGAAAACAGCATCTACTGCTAAATTTAACAAGAGAATATAGGTAAAGTACACCAATCTTATGTCCCCATTTGCATTTGAAAAACTGCAGGCTCAAAATCATACCCAATAGTCTTTCATGAGTTCATATCATGTGTTTAAAATGAACTATAAAGCACAAATCAAGACAGTGATTTGTTAAACACTGTTGGATTCTATTAAAAAATATATATAAATATATATGTAAAAAAAATATATATATATATGTGTGTATATATATATATATATCTGAAGTTTGAGGATTCAAAGCTCAAATCACCTGGTGGCTCCCACCTAGGGCTGGTACTCGGGCAAAGGGGCTAGATCGCATGGCTCCCCCACAGTCCCACAGTATCATCTCCATCAACACCAGCTAACTCCCAGCAAGCATCCATCAGAGCTTCCTGCTGGTATTTCTGATATTGTTAACTTTAGATACATTGTTATGGTCTGATTGTGAGTTGTTCCCCAAAAGCTCACCGGTGAGGACTGATTGGATTACAAGAGCCTTAGCCCGATCAGTGAGCTAATCCCCTGATAGGGTTTAACTGGCAACTGCAAGCTGGTAGGGTAGGCTGGAGGAGGTGGTCATTGGGGTTGTGCCTCTAGGTATATATTCTGTATCTGGGGTGGAGTCGCTCGCTCTGCTCTACTGCCCCATGTAACAACTTGAGCTGCTTGTCTCTTATGAGCTATGCCTGCCACCAGGATGCTCAGCCTCACCTTGAGCCCCAAAGAAAGGCGCTGGCCTTCCATGGACTGCAACCTCGAAAACCTTGAGCTCCAAAATAAACTTTTCCTCCTAAAATTGCTCTTGTCAGGTCCTTGGGTCACAGCAGCAAAACACTGACTAAAACACACATTTTCTTGGAATCATGAGGAAATAAACTACAATGAGTGCCACTCCTTTAAAGGAAGAAGTTTTGAGAAAATTCTGAGAAAAAGTTTTAGGCAGACTCTATGTGTACAAAAAGGTTGATGAAATTTGGTTCCTTGCTTTAATTTTTTTCATCCACTTCCTACACATTTTGGTTATTTCTAAACATCTTTGTACTGGTTACAATTTCACTAAATCACTAGAGGTTTTGTTTTGTTTCTTTTTAGAGGGAGAGAGAAAAAAATCAATTTTATTTTTTCAAGTGGTTTTTGTTTTCCCAGCACCTGAAGTGTGCATGTGGTGCTGGGGGTAGAACCCAAGCCCTCGCCCATGCCAGGCAAGTGCTCTACAACTGAGCCACATCCCCAGCCCCCATTTCGTTAGCGTTTTACAATAAGTTGATAAAAGATCCAGTTGAAATATTTTTCCATGCAGGAAAGCAGAGGATGTCAAGGGAAAGTGGCTTGCTATGGTATCAGGCTGGAGGAATCAAATCTTAAGTAAAAGAATCAGTTCTCCTTGCTGGTAGTTTAGGATACTGTCCCAGAAAGAACCTCTCAAGACTCCTAGTGTATGTATCCTCAGAGGCGTTAACTTCCCAGTCTCCCACAGCTACTGTCAGAACAGCAAGGAGGCCTCCAGGGAGCCTGGAAGCCACTTGCTTCCTGGCTGTTCAATGAATGTTACCATGGATGGATATTCCTGAGATGTCACAGAAGACACCTCCAAGGCTTGGTGATCTCACAGATGCAGCTCTAAACAAACTTTAAAAATTACTAGGTCTTTTTTTTTTTTTAAAGTTGTTCTTAAAAAAATATTATGCTTTTTAGATTCAGATCTCATAGGAATATCTATAGCGTTGTTGATGTGGTTCATTTTTTTTTTTAACTGACAGTTTTTGTTTTCGGGGTGGAAGGCATAAGATATATCAGGCCCTATTCTTAGATCTGGAATAAAACAAATGTGTAAGAGCTGATGTGCAAGAAATACTGTAAACCAGGCTGATTCCAGGGAGCTGGCCTGGTAGACCAACACCGGACAATGGAAATACTGCAGTTCACAAATGCAAGCTATATATTCAATGGTCAGTTTTTAAAAGTAAGAAGAAACAGATGAAATTAATTTTAAAACTATCTTTTATTTACTCCCCAATATCCAAAATATTATGATTTCAGTATATGACCAATGATATACACTATTGTTAACCAATAATGTGCATTTTGTAGTATTCGTTACCAACTACTCAAAATCCATTGTGCAATATTATGCTGAATAAAATTACCCACAATCAGAAACTCAAAGGTTGCATATTTTCTCTCAGATGTGAAAGCAAGAGTAAAATAAAGAAAAGCAGGATGGAAGGATAAGATTGCATAAACGATCATTCAAATGCAAATTAACAGATGAGCAAAAGGAAGTAGAATAGAGGAAAGAGAAGAGGAAGAATGGAGGGGAAAGGGGGAGGAGAAAGGGGATAAAAACATGTTTTGCACCTGTAAGACACTAAATTCCCATGTGCTGAATAAAAACTGGTAAAGTGTAAAAAAAATATGAAAGGGAGATCAACAGAAGAAAGGGGGGCTGGAGCGGTGGCTGGGGTTACAGCGCTTGCCTTGCATGTGCGAGGACCTGAGCTCAAAATCCATCATTACATGCACAACGAAGTGTTGGAGCAACAAGGACCACGTGAAAAATAAATAAAATAGCTTCTCTCAGTCACTGTCCCTCTCTCTTAAAAAAAAAAAATAGAAGAAAGGGACCAGAGGGTAGGACAGTAACCGAGGGCAGAAGTGCTGGGGAAGGATATTGGCCAGATCATATCGTTCTATTGTGTGCATGTATGAATATGTAACAACAAATTCCATCGATATTAACAACTATAATGCACCAATAAAAATGTGGGGAAAAATCCCTTGTGTATTTTAAACTTGTCACGCATCACATTTTGGACCAGCCACATTCCCACCGGAAAGCCATTTCCAAAAGAGCCACATGTGACTGGCAGCTACCATATTGGACAATGCAGGTCAAAAGGGGACATGGACAGAAAGGACACCACTGAAGCAAGTGCAGGTAGTGATTTATATCACTATTATACTTTTTTTAGAGATTCAAAAAATTATCAAGGTAACTGTAATCATAAGAGACCACATTTTAAATCACTGGGATAGTTGATATTCAAACATTTGAAGTTTTCAAAATTTTGATGCAATCAAAACAAACAGATAAAGCAGGACACTTTGAACTTTCATTTGATGTGAAAATGTTCAGCTGGACTTGAACAAGCTAATTCCAGTGCTTCCTGCAGACTGAGTAGGGACGGACACAAAGGAACACAGGAATAAGTGCTTGAAGGCATTTTGTCACCAGGTGATGCAGAAGGATCTTTCCTGAAAACCTGGTTCCAGGCCATGCACCTCCCTTTCCTCACCCTAGCCCAGGTCCATACCTGATGTTTACTGGAAGCATAAGAGCTGAGATTTCTTCTTTCCTCAGTATGTGTCTCAAAGAAGAATATAAAACATATGGTGCAGAAACAGCTTGGAGAGTCTCTGTGTCCATCCCCCTTTCCCAAACAACACTTTGTCTCACATCATCTGTTTGCAGGCAGACCCCAGTCTAGAAGGCAAAATTCCTCCACAATTAGCCGTCTGTCCCCAGAATTCAAAGGAAGGGTCCAGCCACACTACCTTACTGTCACAAGTACATTCATGAAAACAATCTTCCTAGTGAAGTGCTCTAACCCCACAAAGTTGGAGATATTTTATTTTCGTATTGCATTACTTCTCCTTTCTTCTTGTTATCATTATATTCCCAATTGGAAGACAGAAGACATTTAAGGTTGAAATTTAAAATGGTCAGGAATATCACTCAGCAAAAACAACTGACTACTCAAAGAGATGCTTTAAATCACTTCATGGTTGGGGACATGAATATAGTGATAACATTCTCACACCTGAATTCTTCGCATTTCAATTACTGACATGCTAAACAACTGTATTTAAATATCCAAAAATGTCATCATGTTGATATCCAGATATTTTCCTAAGCTGTTGAACTTCCATTCAGCCTTCTGAGAGTAAATCTTATTCTAGAGAAGCAGGATGTCTATAACTGGGGTTATAAGCTGGAGTCACCAGTAAGCTGTATTTTTATTATTTATGCTAACTGTCCTTTGTTCCATTGAGGGGGTCATTCTCTCTGAATCCTGGTCATCTATCCATTCCACCAGCACTTGGCATCTCTTATTTATTTGGCAGCAGGGATCAAACCCAGGGGCGTCAACCATTGAGGCATATCCCTGCCCCCTTTACATTATTATTACTTATTTTGAGACAGGGTCTAAGTTGCTGAGGCTGGCTTTGAAGTTGTGATCCTCCTGCCTCAGGCACCTGAGCCGCTGGGTTAACAGGCAGGCACCATCCACACCTGGCTACTTAGTATCCTCTCTTAACCACAGGAATTACTGACTAGTGGGAATGGAGCAGAGAGCCAGGCAAGCCCTGGCCCTACAGAGTTTACACCGTCAGAAGAGAAAACGTAAGGCCAGGAGTTACACAAACAGACGCCCACATACACTCTGAGGAGGATGGTCATAGGAGCTCCACCAGGACATATTTTTAGATAGGAGAATCTGGCTAAAAAAAGAGTGTGGAAGAGCAAAGGAGGCTGAGGGGAGCCTGTGATTTAAGGTAACAATATAAACAACAGCCAGAGTAGGGAGGCCAGGGGAAACAGCAGGACAGAGGTCGGGTGCTGGGTCATTCAGGGTCTCAGGGGCACAAGCAGCTTAGGGGCCATGTAAATCCAAAGAGAAGACAACACACCCTAACCTAACTGAGCGTTTAAAAAGATGCTTCTGGAGACAAGATACCTTAGAAGTTTTCAACCTTGGGGAGATTCTTTTTATGGAGGAGGTACTGAAAAGAACCCAGGGCCTTGTGCATGCTAGGCAAGCTCTCCACCACTGAGCTACACCTCCAGCCCCTCTGCAACAGGTGATTCTCATGTCTAATCAGAGCCACTAAGAATCATGCAGCACGGCACCTGGGTTAGTTATTTCCCCCCTACTGGATGGATTGCATTCAACACAAAGGAAAACTATCAACTTAAATTTCTTACACTGGTGTGGGTTTTCCATTTTTCAGTAACTCAACCACAAAAACATTCTAATCAATAGCTGAAAGTACTGTCACCTGAGTTTGATGGAAGTCCAAGGGGGATAAAAGCCGAATAGAAGCAACTTGTGATATTAATTTCATATCAGCCAAAAATAACACCGTTCAGCAGCCACACCTCCACTGTGTTCCCTTGGTTGGAAATATGTCATTTGCTATGTACACATCAAAATATTCCCACTAAAGCACTATTAGGGAACTATTTTGGACCATGTGGAATCAGTTAAACCCACGACTCTGTGAACTACCGTGCTGCGGAGTTGCATGAGCTGTTCTCCAACTAATGAACCATATCATTAATTACAGACACCTCAAATAAAAATGCCTAAAAGGCAGGCATGATATATACAATAAATAAAAAGGTTGTGATTTGCAAAGTGGTCAGCTCATTCTGAACCCATTGTCTCTTGTTTTCCTGGGCTGTAATTGGAGACGTTAATTTGATTTATCACACTGGGCTGGGAAAGACCTGGCAGTTTGCAGAGATTAGAGAGTTGTGAAATCTGCAACCCCCAAAGTGCTTTCACCAAGTGCAGAGGGCGCTTTTCAGCTGGGGTTTTTTATGGGAAGTGACTATTTACCAGAGAAAAAGACAAATGGTGGGGAATAACATTCCCCAAAATCTTTTTCCTTCCTTTTTTTTTTTTCCCCAAAAGGACACTCTGGTTTTAAAAGCAGCGGTTAGTAAGCAACCCCAATGTGTTAGTCAACTTTCATTGCTGTGACAAAACACCTAAGAGAAACAAAGGAGGACAGGTATTTTTTTTACTCACTGTTTCCAAGGTTTTCTTGTTGCTTGGCCCTGGCACTTTGAGCCTCTGTTGGCCCAGTCCATCAGGGTAAGACACTCCGGCCCAACGTGTGAGAGCCAGAGAGAAGAAGGCAGGAGCCAGCTTCCAAACGCTCCCTCCAAGGGCCCAGCTCCACCTACTTCCGGCAACCTACTTCCGGCAACCTACTTCCGGCAACCTACTTCCGGCGATCTACTTCCGGCGATCTACTTCCGGCGACCGACCTACTTCCACCAACAAGGCCCCACCTCCTAAAGGTGGCCCCACCTCCTAAAGGTGGCCCCACCTCCTAAAGGTGGCCCCACCTCCTAAAGGTACCACCACCTCCAAAAAGCCTCCCAGGTCAGCAACCAAGCCTTTAGCACATGTGCCTTGGAGGACAGTCAAGATCCAAACAACAACACCCAGGTTGTAGCTCAGTGGCCCAGCGCTTGCCTAGCATGTGCAAGACCCTGGGTTCCATTCCCAGCACCACAAAAATAAATGAACAAGCCATAACTCCATAATATCCAGTTAACTACTCACAAAATCAAATAGAATCTATGAATTAGTTCAATGATAATCATCAGGTTCTTTAATGGTGATGTTCTTTAAGAAAAACAGACTCCATGGTTAATATTAATTGTGAAAAATATATTCGTAGATTTATCTGTTCAACTATTGTTCATGTAGGGGGTTAGTTGACTTTCTGGATAATGTATAGTATATTCATATACAATTCCAAACAGTCAACTAACAGAAATCCCTCCATTCCTAAATACATAAGTACTCATAGAATAGAAATCAACCTATTAAATGCATTGTTCTAGAAAAAGCAAGATATACCTGTAATTCTCTAACAACAGCAATCAAATATTTTTATCTGTCATTAGAAAGAAAAATTTAAATGTAATCAGTCTAAAGTAAAAAGCTAGCCTTGGGGGCTGGAGCGGTGCCTGGAGGTTACGGCGCTTGCCCTGCAAGTACAAGTATGCGAGTTCAAACCCCAGCACCACGTACACAACGAAGTCTCGGAGCAATGAAAACTGCATGAAAACCAACATAAAAATTGTTTCTCTCTCTATCTTTCTCTCTTTCATGATCCCTCTCTTTAAAAAAAAATAATAAGTAAATGCTGTTCTTACAAAAAAAAAAAAGAGCCAGTCTGTGCTATTATCAGAAATGTGTAACATTAATAATGATCATTTATGGAATGTTACTGTGTTGGAGGTTTGGTACCCAATGGCTTCTCTGAAGCTCCCCTCTTGCCCTGCACAAATCCACACAGGGAGTTCTGGAAGGGCAGGACCTGTGCCGGCACTGCTTACAAGGTTTGCTGCAGGCCTGGTACATCACAGATGCTTGATAATATTGGTTGAGTGATGGAGTGGATAAGTATCTTGGGTCCAGAGTTTTCCAGACATTGAGAGTGACCTGGAATGGTTTCAATTTTTCAGATTTCTTGTATAGATGGACGAAATGTGTCACAGTACCTAAGGACTTCTCATCAAATCTGCATCCAAGCCAGGGGTGATGGTGCATACCTGTGATCCCAGAGACTCAGGAGGCTGAGGTAGGAGGATTGCAAGTTCAAGGCCAGACTCAGCAACTTAATGAGGCCCTAAGCAACTTAGTGAGATCCTATCTCAAAATTTAAAAAATGAAAAAGGACTGGGAATTTAGCTTAATGGTAAAGCACTCTTGGGTTCAATCTCCAGTCCAAAAACAAAAATTGTACCTACCTCCCCACTCCCAAGGTTGTATTTGAGTATGACAGTGAACTTCTAAAACTATTACCCTTTGTGAGTATGAGGAGTGAACCAAAGTCCTCACCTGCCTGTCACCTGCTACATGACAAGTGTCAGGAAAACTGACTTGGACCCCACCCTAGGGAGTTTCAGAGCAGGACAACCTGTAGAACTGTCTTCTCAGAGCCTTGCATGTGACTCAGGTCCCAAGACTGACTTACCCTGCAGGATTTTATGATCTGATAATCTGAAGCATTATCACCATTTCTAAGACACTTGTAGCCAAATCCACATGGTCTGTGTTTGGTAAAAAGTCCCACTAAGCAGATGGGCAGGGAGAAAGACAGTATTGACCAATGGCAGAGGAGAGTGGAAACCTTTGGCCAGGAGAGTGAGAATTGGGGCTATAAATAGAGAGATGACTGTGAGGAGGACCCTTTTGGGAGTAAAAGGAGGTATTGTTCATATCGGATGCAGGTGAAGGCAGGGCTATCATCTGAGGTGGGTATGTGGCAGGGTTTATTTTGCTTTTCAGTTCTTTTCCATTTGATGTGTCTTGTTGTGCCTTCCTGAGCATTGAAAATCAATTAGTTTGTTGGGTCACAGACCCCTTTAAGGAGCTGGTGAAAGTCATGACCCTTCTCCCCAGTATAATGTACAAATGCAAAGACCCACAAACAGTGCTTATGATGTTAGGGGTCTTGCAAGTCTTCTGACCCCCACTGATGCTCATGAAATCAAGGACCCCCATGAACCTTGATGTATCTTTAATGATTTTCAAAGCAAGTCTTTTACACGGAAGTTTGGCATTCCATTTGCCCTGTGCTTTTTTTTTTCTTCCCGCAGTTACCTTTGCAAACAGAGTATCAGACCAACATGCCGAGCCAAAGGATACCAAGCCACTGGTTTTCCAGAGAAAAGAGCCACATGAAAGTCCCCATGAACTGCATCCTCTGTATTTGTAGCTGTTTTGTGGTTGGCAGATTGGTGAAAATAACAGTCAATCCAGTCTACATTTACAGAGGGGATAAAAGCAACCGAAATGATAAAATATCTCCAGTCTTGAAAATGAACAAATACACCAAAGAACCCAATTATTTCCATTTCAGTTGTATTAAAGGATTGTATAGTTTCCAAATGTACAGGGAAGGTTAAAAAATAGTAAAAAAAAAAACTGAATTAAAAAAATAGTAAAAAACCCAATTATTTTCTTTTTGGCTATATTAGAGGATTGTATAATTTCCAAACGTACAGGGAAGGTTAAAAAATTTTTTTAAATGATTGGGAGAAAGAATATTGTCTCAGGGCATTTTCCCAAGAATGTAGGGAACTCTTTCACCAAGCTGAATTGGAATCAATAATTGCCTAGAAAATGGCTCCCAGAAGCACAGAGGTATTTAATTAACAGAGTCTCCATTCACAGAAAAAGTGCTGGGCATCTCTGCCAAGGGCCTTCCTCATGGAGGAGCAGGCAGCAATATCACTGGGGCATGGAGAACATCAAGAAGTGGAACCATCTCTGTTCAGTGTCCATTGCCTTTGTCTGCAAATCAGTTCAGTTGCTATAAGAATTCTTTGGAGAACCAAATTGGGACTTTCTGCCTGGTTTGTAACCTCAGGACCACGTGAATCTCCTACCTACCACTGCTCCTCGGCTGGGTGATCCCCATAAAATAAACAGGAGATGGGCAATTGACTGCCCTTGTGACAGGGCCACGGGTGTGAGGGGAGGCCTCATGGGGCCCCATGTTTCCTGCCACCTTGGACACCTTCTGCTCCTGAAAGTTGGCTGCCTGGCTACAACTCTGTCAATAATTGAAAGACAAGCTTCGTTGTTGGCTGGGCATGTGTGTGCATACACAAGGGTGGCTGGGAAGGACAGGCCTGGCAACCTTGAATGTGCCCCTTCCAGACAATACCCAGAGCAGCAGGACTGGAAGAAAGAAAAATGGGGGACATTCATTGGTACTCCAAACAAAATAATTTGATCACTCTCAAGGTTTGAACCATCTCTGGATCAAAAAGCACATGACTGTTTTGCCACCCTTATGAAATACTCCTGTGTAAATAAAAGATAAATGTAGATACAAAAATAATAATAGGTATAAAAAATCTTCAGGTAAACCAATGGTATAACTAAGTATGCATATGTTGTCACTGTGTTATCCCACAGATGCTTGTTGCTCATAACACGATAAACTACTGTTGGCATTGTCTAGAGCTGCTCTTGACATATGTCACAGTGAAGCCACCAAACATGACATGTCCCTGATGGGATGCAGTAGAAAGTACCTGGCATCACTTAACAAAATATCCCTATCAAACACACTTAAGGGAGTCTAAGAAAACCTTTAGATCCAACCTCCAGCTTAGAGGAAATAGGGGAGAGGCCCAGAGGAACAAGTTTATTAACCACACAAGGAACCAATTAAATAAATCCAGAAGGTGAGACAGTCTGTAAGATAATCACATCCTGGTCTCCTCAACAAGTTGAAATGTCTTGGGAGAGTGAAGTAAAGGGCGGTAGCTAAGGCCTCAGCCATCAAAAGAAGCTCAAGAGAAACACTAATTAACAAAACACATAACCTTGAAGCTGAAAGTGAACAAAGCTGTCCTAAAAAACATTTGGGGACAATGGGGGACATAGGAATACAGACTGGGCTCAGTTGATATTAAGCAATTGCAAATCGTGTTAGGAATGACACTGATCTGTGGTTATGAATTTATACCAAACTATTTTAAGATAAAATATGTTGATGTCTGTTAATTCACTGCAATGGACTGCAGAAAAGCAACTGATGATTCCAACGTGGCTAAAGTCTAGCAATTTTTTTATTCAGAAATTTTTTTGTTGAACAATCAGACAAGCTTCTAACGAAATAATATATATATATGTATGCATATATATATATATATATAAATTCTGAAAATTAGATTTACCTCCAAGAGCCCCCCCCCCAATTATCCAACTTTATCCCTCCCCACCGCTTCCCAATACATCTCTACAAATGCCTTAGGTTGTATGACATTATACTTTTTCAGGGTTTAATACGTGAGAGTTGACCACCTTTTGCAATGGTCAGGGTCTAGCTCCAGCCTCCACAGATGAGTGAAGATATTTAACCCTTGGCTCTCGGGGTTATGCTGATTTCACTCTGCATAATTTCTTCCATAGCCATCCATTTACCTTCAAAGGCTGCAATATCATTGTTTCTAATTGCTGAGTAAAACTCCATGGTTTGTATGTACCACAGTTTTTGGATCCATTCATCCAGTGAGGGACATCTGGGTTGTTTCCATAATTACAGGTATATGGGTGCTCATTATAGGGAGTTCTACTTTTCTGCTGGTCTGAAAAAATGTGATATGAAATCTTAAAAAAAAAATGGAAAAAGGAAGTATAAGAGCACTTCCCAGAAGAGGGTTCAGATGTGGAAAGGGATGGGCAGCTGTAACATTTGTGCTGTAACTGGGGAATAATGCCAGGGAGGACACAATTAATTTGACGCTCCCATTACACATCCCCAAGCCTTTCCTAGCTTCCCACTGCCCTTGGAATGTGGTCCAAAGTCCTGGCACCACCCAAAGGACCTATAACAACCGACTCTGGCTGCTCCCCAATTCCTCTGCCACCTGTTGTCCAGCACTGCTTCGGATACCATGGGCTCCTCTCAGGTTCTCTGTGCCCCTGATTTCTATCTACATCACTTCTTTATAGAACACACCATCCATGCACCTCTGCCCAGCTCTGCTCAACCCTGCATCCTTTCACATGCATGATTCCCCATTGGTAGGAGGTGCATCTTCCCCTTGGACTCCAATGATTAGGAGAAAAAGTCAGATTCATACCTTTGATATCTGCAATATGTCAAAAAATGAAGAAATGCTTCAAAGGACAATATTGTGTTATTTGATATGTTCACATTTAACAAAAGATGTACTCCTAATGCAATGACCATATATGTATGCATATACATTATCATTTGGCCAAAAAGACAAATTTAAAGTTGAGACTCTTTGCACATGAGCGTATCAAACAAAAGCATTTCTAGCCCTATGGTATAAGTTTGGGATTCAAAATCCAAGTTTCTGTCTTTCTAGAAATTTAAGAAAAATAACTAAAGTTGAAAAAAATCAAGGAATAGTTACTATGTAACTTAGAACTATAAACAAAAAATGCTAAAAGGATCAAAAGTATTTCATATAGGGATTAGAACTGGGGAGGTACAGAGAACAAAATGTTTTAAATCCTATTATGAGTCCTCTAAATTTATGCACGTTCACTCCTTTGAAAATGATTCAAAACAATAAAAACGTAGAATAACTATAACCACATAATGGAATATCATTCATTGTCTAAAAAGAACAATGAAAATATGTATGTGTTCTTTTTTGAAAAAAGAAAAGAGAGAGAGGGACAGTGAGAGAGAGAGAAAGAGAGAATCAATTTTATTTGGTTTTTCATGTGACTTTCGTTGTTCTGATACTTTGTTGAGTACATAGTGCTGGGGTTTGGACTCACACTAGAACCACTGAGGCACCGCTCAAGCCCCTATGTATGTGTTCTTCAAAGAGATTTTCAAAATACTTCTAAGTGAATAAATAGCAGTAAAAAAAAATCTTGTGTTATCTAATCCTATCACAAATATATAAATTATATATACATATAGGTAATATACACTGTAAAGTACATACATGTACAGTATTTTCCAATTTCTAAATGGAATCATAAGAGATGCTTTAAAAATGTTTTATTGTCAAGAAGGACATAGATTTTAAAAAGTTTCCATTTTTTTCAGTCAGTTTGTTTCTTTCTGCTATTTGGAAAATATATAAATATACATAATCTCTTTCTTCTAAACATTAAAGAGTCATCTCTGTGTAGAGATTGTATATATTCTTTTATTGAGTTGTTTGATTATTTGTCTGTGTTTTAAAAAACCTGAAGGTTTTCTGTTTTAAAAATTATATGATAAATCAGTGAAATAAAAATAATTGCAATACAATAAACAAACTTTAAAACAGTGTCTTGAGATGATGAATAATATTGGTAAATCCCTACCAGGAATATTTGAAAAAGGAAAGAAAAAAGGAGAAACTAATATGAAAGAAAGGCTTGTCACTATAACTCCCACAAAGAGTGAAAAGTCAATAGTGTGATATCTCAAAAAGCCGTAGGCCAATGTATTAGGAGATCTGCATGACATGTAATATATATAGTTATGGAAACAGACAAAAGAAGAAATAAAATCTGAATGACTTGGTATCTATTAAGGAAATTGAATTCATTATTTAAAACTTTTCCATAAACAAAAGTCCAACCACAGATGACTTTATTCGTGATTTTTTTCCCAAAAATTTTGGGGAAAGATAAACTAATTTTATATAGATGCTTCTATAAAAAAAGAATACACAGAGAATCCTGCCTAACTCTTTTTCTGAGGCCAGCCTAAATTTTTTCTAAAACCTGTGCATTTACAAGAAAAAAATTGTACAATAAACTCTCTCTCATGTGCATAAGTGTAAAAATGTTGTAAGATATTAATACACACAATTCAGTAGTATGTGAAAAGAATAATGTAGCATGACCAAGTGGAGTTTATTGACGTGTGAAAGATGTGCAAGAGTGTTTTAACATTTGAAAATGAATCAATGTAATTCAGTATATAAACAAAAAAGCGAAGAATTAATTTAATCATCTCAATAGATGCATGAAAAAAATTTGTCTATTCATACTAAAATAGAAGGCACTAAAAATAGAAGGCAAGTTCCTTAACTGGGTTTTAAAAGTCTAGGAACACCTATGGGAGACATCATAGTAACTGATAGGCATTGGAAACATTTCTCCTGATAGTGGAAAAGAGATAAGGGATACAGATTCCCGCTTAAAAACAATGGGTAGAATTTATATGTGCTCTCATGGAAAAAAAAATGCTAAGATACTAATTTTTTTTTAAAAAAAGTTAATCTGATATATGTAAGCAAAACCTATGCAAAACAGAAAAACAAATGCATAATTATTTGGTTTTAACTGAAAACATTCTAGAAGGATATGTTCTAAACCATTAATAGCAATTACTTCCTGAGAAGAGAGAAGATTCATGTTTTATGTAAATTCCATGAACAAAAGCATGAAAATGATGTTTGTAAAGATACCTCCTGTCCTTTGGGCATATGGATATGTAGATAGCTAGTTATCTGTGATGGTTCTTCAATTTTTCTCTTTTAACCAGGGTGTGGTCCCTGGGACTAATCTTCCCATCTCTTGTTAGATTTGGCTTCAGAGGACAGGACACTGACTTGACCTTCTGCAGTTTACAGGCATAGAATTCTCCAGGATCTCAGTACTGGGGCATTGGGAGCCAGAGGAAAAAGGGATGCTATAATTGTGTCCACCTAAAGAGGTCACATTTGTGCCTCACCTTCCCAGACAGGAACAGTTGGCACCAGCTTGCATGGAGAACTGCTCCACAAACAGAATTCTTTCCTTTCCCCTTCAGCAATTTCTAATTACAACTCCTTCAAGTCATTTTGAACCTGTATCCATTAATCAAGTGATTAGCACAGAGTAGGGGAGATGAAGAGAAGGGAACATCTTTCATCTCCAAAGTATGTTTGAACATTTCATGTAACTTACCTGTGCATTCAAGGTTTCTTCCAAAGGGTGTGAACTGATTATGAGCAAGCCTTCATAGTTAGGATCCGAGGTCCAGAGGTGGCCTTGGGAGACCAATCTGATCTCTCAAATGAATTCTTCCAAGATGACAAGGTTATATTAAAGTACATCACAAGGGCTGGAGTGTTGGCTCAGCGGTTATTGTGGTTGCCTGGCATGCGCCAGGACGCGTGTTCAGAACCCAGCACAATGCACACGAAAAAGTGTCAGAGCAACGAAAATCAAATGAAAAACTGGATAAAAAGTTGATTCTCTCTCTCTCTCTCTCTCACTGTCCTTCTCACTTTAAAAATTAAAATAAAATACATCACAAAAGATTCAAATTACATATCTTCCCCAATGGGCATCAATCTAAATAATGGAAACAATGATCCAGCTAATTTGACATGAAGTTATTTTAGTCCTCATGGCCTGAGTAGACATGGGGGTTGCAGTACCCCTCCTGTTCTAAGCTATTCACTTCAGTCTGTAAATCATGACAGTTTCCTACTAGTTCTGATGAAACTCAGAAGGGGGAGAAACAGAAAGAAAAAAAATCTCACTTCCCAGATCACAATCCGCCTTCCATGGTCAAAATTCATCTCTTCCTAGATTTAGCATCCCAGTGTATTTCCGTGGCTTTTCCAAGATGCAAGCAAACCTGCCTCAGCATGGGTCTAGGTTTTGGCAGAAGCCCTGTGGGTCAAGTGATATATCCAAGAGCCTTGCTAAGGTTAAGAGCTTTAAATAACAAGGAACAACAGAGGACTTTGGGGCTGGTCTTCCTGGGAGCGAGTCAGCTCTGCGGTGATCTAATTGGTGGTCCTGGGGGTAGGAACGGTTTGACAAAATTGATCTCGACAGCCTTTTCCCACTGGCAAGAGCGCAGAAACTAGATGACATAATTCACAGTATAGGAAATGAGGAGCAGATAGGAAACGCACACAAGGCTACTGTATTTCTTCCAAAGGGAATGCACATATTGAAGAGATTACCAAGGAGGATCCTCGAAGTTGGCAAAACTCAATATGTTCAAGAGATAGCAGCCGCATGCTGGAGAAGACGAAGGCCAGAGCAGAGAGGCAAGAGGCTCGAAGAATGGAATACGACCAGGGTTCATTTGGTCATCTCGTTCCTAAAATTTCGGTCACTTCTGCAAATTCGGCAATTCCGCAGTTCAACAATGACATGTAGGAACGGGGCTTTGTTTTGTAAACATCCATCACTGGGCTAACATCTTAATTATTTTCCATTGCCTATGACAGACTTCGTTTTTCATAAATTTGAATGAAAGACATTAAGTTAAAGCAAATTACTTGTAACCACTCAGAAATTTGGGCTTCTGGAAAGACTTTAGAGAGCAAAGCAATAAGAGTAGATTTCATTCTTTCCTGTCAAGTCCAGCACTTTGCCTGTGAATGGAGTGTGGAACTGTTCTTCTCCCTCCTTGAACAAGTTTTTAACAAAAAATCAAAACCAAAAACAAAACAAATGTATTTGGAGCATTTCATGGCTATACCAAACTGGCCAAAATCTACTCAGCTGTCCATAGGCAACTGTGTGTTTCAATGTATCTTCTCCCTTCTTGGAGAAAATGTTGGAAAACCACAGATAGCCTTGTAATAGAGACATTTTTTACTTCTTGAAAATAAGGATGACAAATGTAGTATTTCTTTGGTCACACCACACCAGTGGAAGACAGAGCAAGAGTGACATCCATTGAATTTCCCACAAGGATCCAAGCATTGCTTGCAGCTGGGAGGGCTGTGATGTTGGACAAGAGTGATATAACCCCCCCAACCCCATCGAGTCTCCCTTGAGATTAGCTCAAGGGCCACGAGAGCTCACATTGATGTGTGTGGGTGCAAAAGGCAGCTGGGGGAACTGCTTTCTCTGATGGACTGATCCCCCCCTGCTGCTGTTCCTGAGATGTGCACAACAGTAAAATGGGGGAGCAGATCCACGTCTGCTCCCCAGGCCCTTTCCTTTATTCAACACGCCATGTTGGGCTGATTGCAAGTGCTCTGTGAATCTTTTCTTGCTTCCCAAAATGTTTCCAGAGCATGGTATGGAGGAGTGGATTGTGGCTTGGGTCTAGTGTGGTTAAATGTTTTGAACAATGGACTAATCCCAGCTCCTTTTGAGACAGAAACAGGGAAGCCTGCACTCACTGGACAAGCGGGTTCACAGGGGGAAGTATGTGACAGAATGGGGACTCTGCCATTATATTCTCTTTGAACCTTGGCCTTAGTGTTGCTTAGTGGTTAAAAATGTGCTGCAGTCAAACCAACCAGGATTCTTGTGTGCTTAGAAAAAAGTAAAACCCTGGAAAAGCACTTAATCATTCCAAGATTGATTGCCTATTAATTAAACAAAGGCTTATTGATTATTCTTGGCCATAAAAAGAGATAATTCTTGAGTACCCAGTCCATTATCTGTGTATAGTAATGTCTCAAAAACACCCTTAATCATCACCAAACTAAAAACCTGGAGAAGCAACAGAGTTTGGTTGTGTTGTTGTTGTTTTATTTTTTAAGAGATAAAGGGACAGAGAGAGAGAGAGAGGGAAGGAGAGAGAATCAATTTTATTTAGTTTTTCATCTAATCTTCATTACTCCAACACTTAGTTGTGTACGTGATTCTGGGGTTTGAACCTGGGTCCTTGCACTTGCAAGACAAGCACTGTAACCGCTGAGCCACTGCTCCAGTCCCAGCTACAGAGTTTTTGAGAAAGCAACTTATTGCATTGTTCACATCTATAGGGATCAAATATTTTGAACCCAAGAGGAATGCCCATGTTCTGATAATGGGAAGATTTCTGACATCTGGATGATCTTTCCACAATGGATCCAATAAACAGAGTCCAAAATTTGGAGATATGGTATATGCACAATTCACTGGCAATATTTCTCAAAGTAAGTTGTGATGCTGTTCGGGGTGTGATTTGTAGCCTTTCAGTTGCAAGGAGCTACAGGCCTCCTGAGTGGAGCCTCTGATAAGAGAGAGCAGTTATAGACTCATACATAAGATTAAGCACCTTCTTTATTCTCAATAGAGACTTAATTAAATACAGCATATATGTTCTCCACAGCCTTTGCCAATGCTGCAGAGATTCTGAATTGTTATTACTGCAGTTATTAACATGAATAAATGACTCTAGGAATGATGTTAGGAATTATAATAATGACAGAAGCAGAAGTGAAAAGAAAATAATTATCATGTAGGCAATATTAGTCTTTCTCCCTTCCTCCTAAACTGGAGGTGGAGGTTAGCTATTAATAACTAAATTGTCAACTGTTTAAAAAAAATTCTCCCTTTCTTCTTTCAACTCTGTAATCAAAAGGGATCATCCCACACCTACATCACTGGAACGAGTCCGAGAGGATGAACAGCATCGTGCTGAAAGTGAGGCTGTGGGAGTCAGGGAATTATGATTTCCTTCTTTATTTCAGGTTCAAATTTTCTGCAAGGTACCCATCTCAAGGTATTTGTTGGGAGAATTTCTGGATCACAGTGGTATGTATTTAAACCTTGCCTGTGCTATATTTTCTACTTTACATTTCTTTTTCCATCTGTCGAATGAGGAATATGATGGCCCGGCTTCTGAGGATGACGTTAGACCACAAAGACACAGGAAATATATGGGCACAACAACGTGTGCTGTGTGGGAAAGTGGTCAGTAAATGATTACTATTGTGTTCTGGTTTATTGTTTTTATTTTTGTACTTGAAGAAACCAATCCAACTAAGACAAATAGAAAAATGAATGGTCTTTAAAATGTCAAAGTTAGGGGCTGGAGCCGTGGCTCAGGGGTTACGGTGTTTGCCTAGCATGCACGAGGACGCGAACTTGAACTCCAGTACCACGTATACAACAGAGTGTTGGAACACATGAAAAATTAAATAGAAATTCTCTCTCTTGCTGTCCCTCTCTTTAAAATAAATAAATAAATGTCAAAGTTAAAATGCATTACCTAAAAGATAAAACATTTTATTCCGTGAAAGATAAATGAATGTGTGTGTGAGTGAGAGAGAGAGAGAGAGTGTGTATGTGTGTGTTTTTGGTACTGGGAGTTTAACTCAGAGTGGTTTAACCAGTGAGCCACATCCCCAGATGAACTAGCATGCTCATCTGCCACTGAGCTAAATCCTCAACCCCTTTTTTTTAAATTTTGAGGTAGGGTCTTGCTAAGTTTTTTAGGGTCTCATAAAGGTATTGAGACTGGCTTTGAACTTACCACCCTCCAGCCTCAGCCTCCTGAACCACAGTATGCCATGTATTTCTTAAGGAAAGTTTCAGTCCTGCAAGATGATGGACTATTAAAACCCAGCCTTTCCCAAGGGGCAAGCTCATCTGTTCCTCCCCAGGGGAACAGATCTTAGTGGACATTGATTTTCAACTTAGCTTGGGAAGAAACTAAGCCCAGAAAGGCAAAGTTTAGTTCCCAAATTAGAATGGAGACTACAATCAAAGCCTTTCCCCAGCCATTTTCCTAAGAATGCTGTTGGGCAGGTAGGGACCCTTGTGATATTAACACCCAGTGCCTGGGTAGGCTGCATTTCCTGGGAGGCCAGGACTCCTTTCTTAGCGGTATTTTCAGATGTCAAGCCAGGCATTTAAAGGACTGCATCTACCCAGAGGGGGTGCCTTTCGCTAATTCAAACTGAGGAGCACCATTGATTCCCAGGCCCTCAGCCAGGTGGCACCCCATGCTCCATTTCCAGGGTTCCTGTCGTGAATGGGGATGGAATTTAAGCAATAGGGCTTTCTTTGCCATTTGGTTTTCTTTTTTTCCCCTTAGGGTACAGAATGGTGGTACAGGTTTTGTGATTATGTATATATATACATGTGTAACTTTCATATCCTGTCTTTCACTCTTTTCATTGGTTTTTATCTAATGTGAAGTGCTTTTCCTATTAGACAGGGTATTTAACAGGTTTATTTTGCATCCACATGGCTCTTCATTATTTACAATTCTCTGTGACTCGAGTTTATTTGAAAACTTGGATATCTCACTTCTCAGACCAACATCCAAGTTGTTTCTATAAATAAAAAGCCTGGAGCCACTTAACTTAATTTCAAAGACTACTCTATGTGAAGTTAAATGGAATAGTCTGGAGTTTTCTGGTATTAATCTAGGATTTTATTTTAAATGGTAGTATTATGTTGCCATCTTGCTTTATTGTAATTTTTAAAAATGTTCCAGGATCTCTCTTGAAATGAGCAAGGTTAGGATAACAAATGATAACTCTTAGAATGCTAAGACTTCTCTAATTTCTGCTTATTTTTATGAACACTCCGGACAATATTGTTTGGTTTTTTTGACCTTATCATTTGGGACCAGCTGAAGCCGCAATAGGCTCTTTGCAATCTTGAGCGATGAGGCCATTCATTCTGGAGCCCTGTGGGGACGTCCTGACTTGGCCAGGAAGGAGATCACTCTGCAGCGTGTTTGCTCTTGATGAAGGCTGGTGATGTGAGTCAGACTTCTCTTGGAACAGGTTTGAAGTTGTGGCCCCACTCTGCACATGCACTTCCTCTTTCAAGGATCTGAGAGTTTGGCAAGAGTGCTCAAATACGCAAGAGCTCTTTTCATAGAAAGGATTTGTGAATGCTGAAAGGGGCTGGGCTGGGTCATACTTGTTATTGTACTTTCCCATCCTACCCTGCACTGAACTTGGCCATGGTAAGAACTCAGTGAACACTTTCTGAGTTGTGTTGAAATCATGACTTAACCCCAATAGAACACAATAACAAAATGCTATGGGGAGAATGAAGGAACAGAATATTGATTTTAGGGGATGACAGGATTTTTCCACGCGTTCATGGATTCATTCACTTCTTACCTTGTATCTGAACTATTTTATTAAGGCCATGATGTAGGAAGATTTGATGGAACCAGTGTGCAAGCTAGGATCTGGGGTAAGATTTGGGATACAGAGAAAAGGAAGGAAGGGCAAGAGGATTAGCATTTGCAAAAGCTATGTGAAGGTTGGACTTTGAAGGCTGGGTTTGGGGAAATGAAAGAGGTGTCCTCTGGGTGAGTTTACGGACCACAGAAGAAGGCAGTTGAACAGCAATGGAAAAGGAGCCTGAAGCACAGTCACAATGGCCCTTGTTCATAGTCCCACCCCAAGGGCACAGCATAATCCACCAGAGATCCAGACTCTGCAGTGGAAATAGCCCCTCTGGACATAACCTCCCTTTTCTGACACCTTGCGCATTTGCAAAATACGGGTGTGATAATGGTGCAAGAACACCCTGCAGGTGAAAGCTGTCTGGCACAGACTTGACAAACAAGCAGATGCTCAAGAAGAGCAGATTTCCCTTTGCCTGAAATTCTAAGCTATAGAAAGCATAAGGGTGCTGGAGCGGTGGCTCAGCGGTTATGGCGCTTGCCTGGCATGTGTGAGGATGTGGGTTCAAACCCCAGCACCACGTACACAACAAAGTCTTAGAGCAACGAAAACCACCTGAAAAACTAAACAAAATTGATTCTCTTTCTTTCTCTCTCTCTCACTGTCCCTCTCTCTTAAAAAAAAAAACAACTAGAAAGCTTCAGTATAATTGTCTGATAGACAATTGTCTGATAGACTCATCTAACATGTATTACCAATCAAACTGCGGCAAACTCACAAACTAGGTTAGGGGAGAATGGAGAGGGAGGGGGGATAAGGGAGAGGGACAGGGCAGGGAGGGTAAAGGGGAGATATATGATGTGTGCATATATGAAAGTGTAACAAAAAGAAACCTTCAAAACTATAATGCACCAATAAAAATAAATAAATAATATATAACTTTTTTCAGACAAAGTATAAATTTTAAAAAAAATCTCAGATATATTTCCAAATGCCAAGATATCTGATTTAATTTTCACCAAACAATACATATAGTCAGTTGTTCCTGGTTCATTCTGGCTATTTGTTGATGAGAGATGTCATGTTTTTTTTATTTTTAACAAATTTCTGGTCTTTCTGATATTTGTCTCATACTTCCCTGTTTTGAAATTTATCAGTCTGATCCACTTGTGCCCTCCCCTCCTGATGCCCTCTGTGTGGACTCCCCGAACATGTAGAAATTTAGATGCATGCCTGAGCTGCATTTTAAGTTTGACCACTTGTGCCTTTGCATTGCAAAGCTACACAAATCAGTGCAAGCTCTACTTTGGTGAAGATGTAATGAGCAGCTATTTCCTGCACGCATTTGGAACTAAGAGCAAAGGGGGAGCGGGAATTGTTTTACTGTGTAGTTGGTTTTTCATTATCTCTTTCAAAGCTATTTCATTTTGATTCAATACAAGTTTTATTTACAGTGATAAAATGCTAGCCTCCCCCCATCTGCAACTTTTCATTTCAAGCTTCCTGTACCTGCAGTAAACCATGATTGTATGATATTCAAAAGGGAAATTTTCATAAACAATTTATAAATTTTAAGCAATTTTTACTATAACATATTGTTATAATTGTTCTACTTTGTTATTATTTTTGTTAATATCTTATTGTCCCTAATTTATCAATTAAACTTTATCATAAGTATATATATGTATATATACACATATACACATATATGTAGGAAAGAACAGTATATATAGGGTCTGTACCATCCATGGCTTTGGGCATTCACTGGGGGTATTAGACTGTGTCCCCTGTGGACTGGGGGGATTGCTGTATTCATTTTTGTGTTTGTCTATATTTGGTTATTTGCTAGATGAAAGGCAATTATATTATTGGTCACATGGCAATGGAGTAAGTAAAAAATACATTATGGATATTTAACAATTGTTGCAATTTTAATTAACAGCTGTGATGATGATGTCATCACCAATATTTTGATGATCCAGGCTTCCCTACTTCTTGGAGGAAGTGGGACAGTCAGAGAACTTGCTTTGCCCAGTGAAATGTGACTCAAGACTATGTGCATCATTTTCTGGCCTATATCAGCCAAAGAGTAATTTGCCAAGTCCTCTTTCCTCATTGACATGACTGGTGATATTCTAGATGTGGAGGCTACAAGAGCCTGGCCACCTACATGGACCAGAACACCCAGTCATACCAAGGAAGCCAAGTGGCACAAGTGACAACATAAGTTTCCATTTCTCTGGGGTAAATTCCCAGGAGTGCAATTGCTGGGACATGTGAAAAGTGCACGTTTAGTTTTGTAAGAAACTACCTTGCTGTACAATTCTACATTCTCAACAGAACCTTTATTGTTTTAAGCCATAAAATTTTGGGGTCATTTGTTATTGCAGCATAACTTAGCCTAGTATATTACTACAGTAGTTCCCACTTCCTTTTCTGTGGTTTTGCTTTCCATGGTTTCAGTTGCCACTGATCAACCATGGTTTGTGTATTCATTAAAAAACTCAGAAGTAAATCATTCATAAGTTTTACGTTGCTCACCATTCTGAGAAGTATGATCACGAAAGATTGCACCTTTCCACTTCTTCCTGACCAGGACATAAACATTCCTTTTTACAGTGTATCCAGGCTGTATACATTACCCTCCAATTAGTCGTTTATCAGATCTACTGTCATGGTGTGGCAGTGCTAGCTTCAAGAAACCTTTACACAGTAGCCTAATGCTAAGTCCTCATGCCTACATCATTCACCTCTCGTCATCTCCTTATGGAAGGCATTGTATCATCTCATATAATCACAAAGAAAATGAGCACAGTAAGATATTTTGAGAGAGACCTTGGTCACATATCTTGTATTACAGAACTGCTTTAGGTTTTTGGTTTTTTGGGGGTTTTTTTTGCTGTGACTGAAAGACCTGACAAGAACAATTTTAATGGATGAAAAGTTTACTTTAGGGCTCACAGATTCAGAGACCTAGTCCATAGAAGGCTGGTTCCATTCTTCTTGGCTGGAAGACTGGCAAAACATCATGGGGAAGAGGGAAGCGATTCACATGATGATCAAAACGCAGAGAGACTCCACTCTCCAGATACAAAATCTACACCCCGAAGGCACAGCCCCAATGACCCACCTCCTCCAGCCACACCCTCCCCACCTTCAGTTCCTACTCAGTCAGTATCAGAGGATAAGTTCACTGATTGTGTTAAGCAGCTCAGAATCCAATCATTTCTCCTCTAAGCCTTCTTGCATTTTTCTACACATGAACTTTTGGGTGACCTAGTACCCAAACCATAACAAGTACACTGTTACAATTGCTCTATTTACAATTAGTTAATTTTAATATCTTCCTGTACCTGATTTTTAAATTAAAACTTATTATAGATATATTTTTATAGGCAAAAATAAGTATACAAAAGGTTGCACTGAGGTTTCAGCCATCCACTGGGAATTTCAGAGTTTGTCCCTATGCGTAGAGGTGGGACGATTGTTGGCTATTTTCTCATTTGCAAGGTCATCAGCTGATCACATTTAACTTAAATTGTGATATGAGTTACCTTAGCATAATTTTCATTTATTCATTCACTCATTTATTAATGCATTTGTTCAATAGTTATTATTAAGTACATACTATTCTTAGGGACATACTAGGTGCTGAGGATATAGCAGTGGGAAAATACTTTTTGCAACTCAGTGTCTACAGTGAAAAAAGAAGAAGGTAAAACATAGTAAAGGAAGCATTGCTTCACGAGAGGGGCATGATGATAGCCAAGCAAGCAAAGACTTAGCAGCCAGTGGGGAACATGGGGTCTCAGTGGGTGAAGAAGTTCCCAAGAAGGTTATACCTGAGCTGATCAGTAGAAGACAGGGATCGGGGGATGGGAGGAGAAAGGAGGGAAGCGCTGGGAAAGGATATTGACCAAATTATAATGTTATATTGTGTGCATGGATAAATATTTAGCAACATCCCATCATTACGTACAATATAATGCACCAATAAAAATATAAAAAATGTGAAAAAAATAAAAAGTTAAAGGTAGAATTCCTGCACAGGCCTCTTGGGATCCAGTTCATGGATTTTTTTTTTTTTTTTTTGGTACTGGGGATTGAACCCAGGGGTGCTTAACCACTAAGCCACATCCCCAGCCTGCTTTATATTTTATTTTGAGACAGGGTCTCACTATGTTGCTTAGGGCCTTGCTAAATGGCTGAGGCTGGCCTTGAACTTGTGATCTTTCTAGTGCACACATTCTTTATGAATCTAAAGGTGTAGGTCATTGAAGTTGTGAGAATAGGTATCAGGGAAAGGAAAGCTAAGGCAGAGACTCACGGAAGCTAAAATGCCCAGAGCCATTGTTTCAGTCAGTTCTTTCTCTACTGTGTCCAAAAGACCTCACAGGAACAATTAAAGGAGGAAAAGTTTATTTTGAGGCTCAAGGTTTCAGAAGTCTCAGTCCATAGAAGGTTGGCTCCATTCCTTGGGGTCCAAAGTGAGCCAGAACATCATGGCAGAAGAGTGTCATAGAGGAAAGTAGCTGGAACACATGGCACCATGAAGCAGAGAGACAGAGAGAGATAAACTCACCGCAGATAAAATATATATACCCCAAAAGACACACTCCCAACAATCCACCTCTTCCCACAGCACCCCATGTGCTTTAAGTTATCACACAGTTAATCCTTATCAGTGGTTTAACACCCTAAGTATGCTAAGGTTCTTAATGCACAATCACTTCACCTCTAAACTCTTGCACTGACTCACACATGAGCTTTGGGGGATCCCTTATATCCAAACCATAACAGCCATGGAGGCCACACTCGACACATTGATCTTGAGGATCGGGACAGTGGGAAGCTTTCAAGACTTTTAAGCAATGAGGGTGACACAAGCATAGTTGCACTTTTCAAATGTCTCTCTGGGTATTGTGTGCAGAACAGACGTACAGATGCTGGAGTGGAGGCATGGAGGTGGTAAGTACCCTAAACGTAAACAGCGCTGCAGAGACACATCTCCCCTCCTCCCACACAATTGCCACCCTCAAAAACTATGTATGCTGTATGATTTTAAAAAATAGTCAAGGGAGAGACAAACTGCCTTACAGAATAGATCTGTGCCTCTTGCCAGGTACTCTTTGCATGAATACAAGAAGGAGGAGAAGGAGAAGGAGAAGGAGGAGGAGGAGAAGAAAAAGGAAGAATAAGAGGAGGAGAAGGAGGAGGAGCATCTAAAATAACAGAAGATCGCAACAAGTTTCCTTCAGGTAGAAAAATGATTTAATGGAACCAATGTTTATCCTATACTTTGTGGAGTTGGAACAAGTGAGTGTCATCAAGTGAGTGCTTATGTCTCCTCCTCAATATGTTGAAATCCTGTCCCCTAAAGCGATGGCACCACTAGGCCATGTACCTATGGGAGGTACATAGGTTTAGAGATACCACCCTCATGAACAGGATTCCCATCCTTATGAGAGTCCTGAGAGGGCTTGCTTCCCCTTCCATGGTATGAACCAGAAAGAGGGCCCTTGCCAGACATGGAATCCTATCTGCCAGCACCTTCATCTTGGACGTTCCAGTCTCTGGAACTGCGATGAATAAATTTTCTGTCATTTAAAGCTACCCAGTTTATGATTTTTAGTTCTAATAGCCCAAGAGAACTAGTAAATAAGTGAATATGAACAAATAGAAAATATGGACACCCAGGGATGTGTTACGGGAAAGGTGCTCAACCTGAGGGTCTCCTGGTTCAAGGAACTTACTTTGTGAATCACTTCCTCCTTGGAGTTCCTGATAAAATGTCAAGGATCAGGGCTACTCTCCTTAGGATTCTATGGCATTTCTCCCAAGGATAATCCAATTTCAGAAAAGACATCAGGTGGGAGGAGGGGCCCAGGGAAGAGCTGTCACCGGAAAGTTTGTCACTTGCACCCTGGAACTTCTTTAATCTTGAAATTTGAATGCTAATTTCAGCTGACAATGATAGGAAATTTACCAGAAGACTGTTCCTGAAGGAGTTTAAAGTCGTTGAGTTCTTATTACTTAATACAGATCTCTATGGAAGACCATGGCCAATAATGAAGATGTAGTTAATGAGACAGGAGACAGAGCCTCTCCTGACAGATGGAAAACACTCCTATTTGCCTCAAAATAAACTTCCTTTTTATATCATTATCCTTGCAGTTCTGACAGTCCACGCCCAGCATCCTTCTCAGAGAGTGTCAAGGGCAGGAGAGGAAAATGGCTTGGCAGGATCAGTGGCAGGCTGTAATTCTCTCCGGAAGGGCCAGGTTGCCAGGAGAGCTGCCAGGGCTGGTGGCGTTTTATTAGCACCCTCCCACCAAACAGGCTTAAGTGACAAAGAAGTCTCCCATCTGTAACTGGGTCTGTCTCAGTATCCTGAGAGGCGACATTACTCTCTGCATACAGTGTTTCTCCTGAGGTCGAAGCTGTCAAAATGGGACTTAAAGAACAGGAGAGTGGGGAGGGCTTTAGAGTCTGGGCTAGAGCATGGGGGCTGTGAGAATGTGCTGACACTCAGGGTGTTAAGGGCACTTGGAACTCTAAGACCCGGAACCTGAGTACTGTGATTCCAAGGGGCATCTGTTCCTTCTTAAGCACTCATTCGACAATGTTAACTGAGTGCCTACGATGGGAGCCAGACACACTTCCAAGCCAAAGATAAGAATGGAACCCTCGTGCAGCTTGCATCATGCAAAGCAAAGGATAATCGAATTGCATAATGTACCAGAAATTTTATACAGTATGTTAGAAAGTGAGATGAAGAGAGCAGAGTGTATGCAATAGGCGTGCTAGTAAGCGAGTACATGGTGGCATTAAGAAGGTACTCAGTGGCTCAGCAGTTACTGTGCTTGCCTGGCATGCATAAGGACCTGGGTTTGAACCCCTGCACCACATACACAGCAAAATGTCAGAGCAACGAAGGCCCCATGAAAAACTAAATGAAATTGATTCTCTCTCTCCTTAAAAAAAAAAAAAAAGTTTTAGGCAAACCTCATTGAAACTTGACAGAGGTGAAGAATTAGCCAAGTAGCACCAGCATGGAGCGCAGTGCGGACAAAGCTGCTGGAGCAAAGACTGAAAGGTGGGGGGCAGGACAACGTGGCAGTGGACAAGAAAGCAATGAGGATCATAGGACATGAGATCGGAGAACACGTGAAGCCCAGCATCATGCCAGGCCTTGATGTGACTCTTACTTTTTTTTCTCTTATAAATCTAGGAGTCACTGGAGCATCCAAATCTGACATTATGTGTACATTTAGTTGCTTTGTTGGGACCTGGCCATAGGGCCCAAGAGTAAATATGCAGAGCCCCATGGGGAGCGGATGGCGCTAGTCTCAGAAAGGTGATCAGGGCTTCAACTGGAAATGGTGAGAGAGGCTGAATTCAGGATCTGTCATGAAGATAAAGTCAGCAGAATATCCTACAGGTCCAATGTGGGATCTGAGAGAAGGAGTAGAATTCAGAGGATTCCAAGATTTGGGTCTCAGCCACTGGAAGCACAGAGACGGCATTAACTGAGTTGGGGCAGGCAGCCGGTAGAGCAGCTTTGTAAGGCAGATCAGGAACGAGTTTGGGGCAAGATGGATTTGTGGTGTCTATTACATATCCCAGTGGAGGCCTTGGATGCGAGTTTGGTGTCTGGAGAAGTCTGGCTGATGAAATTAGAAGTCGGTGATGTACAGGTCATATGGGATCACCAAGAGGTACACAGATGGAGAAGAGTTGACAACCAATGGCTGAACCAAGGGTTCTCCACGAAGAAGATCCAGACAAGATGACATGGGGCTGAGCACAGGTTGCACGTATATGACACAGCCAGTGTTTAAGGATCATTACTTCAGATGGCTATCATCATACATTTATTATATTCATACTTCCCTGTTTTTTGCATTAGTCTAAAATAAGAAGCAATTACCTAAAATATATATATTTTTTCTAACACGTCAAGAGTGACAATTCAGTTCCTGAAAAGTCCTTGTTGTAGCATAAAGGATACCTACCTATTGAAATAAAGAAGAAATTGAAGATTATTTGTAAGGATCACTAACCACTCATTTAATCTTTCAAGAATAGCAGACTGTGTGCTGGCCCCAGGAGAGTACAGAGATGACTGTGAGCTCAAAGCTGCTGCCCTCGGGGAGTGTGCAGTCGGGTGTGGGAGATGCAGCACTATGAATGAAGTGTCACGGAGATACAACAATGTCCTTTCAGAGTCCAAGGAAGGAACACTTAATATGGGTTCAGGACTTAAGGAGGTTGGCAGGTGTGGTTGGACATGGGTATTTATTCATATTATACATCAGTCTATCTGTGTATTCACTTGCTTTGAAGCATGTAAACATGCAAGGAATTTGAGCATCAGATGATTGAAGTAGTGGGCAACTGCATAAGGTCTGTGGAGTCTAGGGTGGGAGCACAGGGGCAAGTTCAACGATGTGTCAGACTGAAAAAAGGTTGGAAACAATGGAAAAGAGGTTTCAAGGAAAGGGCTCAGGTCCACCCAATCGTCCTTTGATGTTCTGCCAGCTCCTTTCAGAATCCCACACTCATTCACTTTGACCTGAACCTCTGGCTTTCACCAACATGAGGAAAGTACTTTCATCTGCTTAAAAACGGGGTCTTGGAAAGGTGAGGAGGTTCCAAGGGGATTCTTGGCAGACAGTCCTTGTAGACTGCCAACCTCAAAGGCGATTTGGGGTCCTGCTGCTATTGGCTCCAGAGGCAGCTCATCGTCGGTGAGGTCTGGAGACGCTTGCGCATTATTTTTAAATCCTGAATCAAAGGAAACCTTGGATCTCGGGATAGAAAGATAGGTCCCCACTGGAAACTCTGATGTCACAGTCAAATGCGCTACTGTTCACAGTTGGGTTGGGTTCCTCATTGGACAGCTGAAGCTTGAAACAGAGCCTTTTTGAAATCAGGAAAAAAAGAACGTGTTGGGCTGGATTTCAGGAAATGCCCTGATGATGAAATCTGGGAAGTGGCGAATGTGCAGAACAAAGGAAGTGGTGGCATCCCAATGCCTGAATCACCCAAAACCGTGCTGCACACGTCACTGGAAAAAAGTTGGGGGAGAAGGGGCCTGTCTCAGTGGAAAGTCCTTGAACCCGCCCCCCATTGTGGAGTAGCACATTTCTCAGAGTCCATGACAGGAGCTGGCTTCCAGATATGCCTTGCTTTCCTCTGCATACCCACTTAGGGCCCGAGTAAGGAGCAACACAGACGTTACATCTTGCTCGTGTCCCAGGCATCATTACCTCTGCAAGCTGTGGACACAATCCAAAAACAGCCTCAACAGCCTCAGAAACAAAATGTGATACATATGACCAATAAAAACAGCAACCTCTTGCGGGTTACAGGTCAGTGTGACAAAGATAGACACTTGTGTCATCTCCTTTGAAGCCCAGTTCGGCCCCCGGGGGGGAAAGTTTCGTTTTGCAGGTTAGATCACTGAGCTTTAAGGACAGCCAGTCTAGCCTGGATTGCTGACTTCAACTCTACTCTTGTGGTTATTCCAGTCTGCCACTGCTCATGCTCTCCAGAGAATTAACACAACAAAATCCCACTCCATGTTTTATAAAAACAGATATCATTAAATATTTAAATGAAAATCTACAGTTTATTACAATTTAAGCGGTGGTGCATGCCTGCTATCCCAGGGGCTTGGGAGGCTGAGGTAGGAGGATCGCAAGTTCAAAGCCAGCCTTAACAACTGAGCAAGGCCCTGAGCAACTGAGTGAGACCCTGTCTCAAAATAAAAAATAAAAAAGGCTGGAGGTGTGGCTCAGTGGTTGACTGCTGCGTGGTTCAATCTCTGGTATAAATAAATAAATAAATAAATAAAATAAAAGAAAGGTATACCAAACTGAATTCCATCAACCATCTAAACAATTTTATTTTATTAAAACAGAGTTTTCTTCCTTGCTCTGGAATGCATGTAAGTTGTGGCCCTTGTTTGCTCTGAAACTAACCCCTCTGAGCCCATATTTCCCACACTTCTCTGCTCTCCTTAAGTTCAAAATAACTTCTTTAATATTCTTCTACTCTATGAACTGTTCACATAGTTTCCACCCAAAACACACTCCTGCTTTGCCAGATTTGTGTTAACTTCCTTCAAACCCTCTCTTAAATTCCTTTAGCCTGTGAATTTCTTTACAAATGAGACACACACCACCATCCCCTGCTTATTTTCTCTTTAATTCTTAGGAGCTCCCTTCCTCCCTGTATTCTTTCGAGGTGCTCACGGAAAGCATCGTGGGGCTATACCCCATCTCTGTCTGCTGAGCAGACCCCTGCAGCCTGTTTAAAAACCCCACCATTTGAATGCTGTATCACAGTACCTGCCTATTTCCCTCCTTCTTCTGCCTTCTCTTGCAAACAGAAATTTCCTAACATCATTTCCCAGCACTGTTATTCTCTTAAAGACCCTTTCAGTACCACCTTATCATTACAAAGGTTTGACCTCCATGTATACATCCAGGAGTCTCTACTCTAAATATTTTATCCTAAAAATGTTATTGAAATTTGTAGCTTTGCATTTGAAATCACTATGAAAAGATCCACCTGAGGAATTTACCAGCTACTTTTGTTATGCCCCAAACTGAGATCATTCTCCATGACTCCACCTTGGTAACACCATCTCAAACTCCTGGTTTCCTGGGCCCCAGCCCTTAAGCCATTGATGACAACTTCTCATCCCCAGTAGGCTGATAACTTCCCAATCCAGCCTCTGAAAGGCACACACATCCCTTCCTTTTGCTTTCCGCTGTCCTCATCCAAATGCTCATCATTTCTCCCTAAGCTACCTGCAACAGCTTCTCAAGGCTGTTGATGATAACAATAGCTACTTTTTTATGAATCTACTGTGTTGGGCTAAGTGCTGAGCAGCCTACGCACATCCCTGGCCCTGTGAGTTCATCATCGCTATGAGCCCCACTTAGAGTGGATAGAGTGAAGTTGTTTTCCAAGGTCACCCCTTGTGCACAAAGTAGAGCCATGACTCAAATTCATTTCAATGTCGACGCCCAAGCGGATGCTCCCAAGGCACATTGCCTCCCAGCATAAATAACACAGTCCACTTCTTTCAGCCTGACTGTCAAAACTATGAAATATCGTCTTCTCCCACTTTATGAACTTTATTTTCCAGAGTATCCATTCCTTCCACTTTAGGCTACTGCTTCTGCAAAAGATGACCCCTTTTATCTACCCTGTTCCCTCCTCAGCACATTAACTTTGGAGGCCCATCTTGAAAGAAGTCGTTCTCAAGAACACTCTCCAGACGGCCCCACTCAGAAACTATTGGTAGTTTATTTCTCAGCACAGGAGCAATGACTTGTCTGCCTTGTATTAGTTGAAGGTGCATGTGTCCACCTTTCTCACTAGGGTCTTGAAGACAGGAGCCATATTTTGCTCCTGTCTCCTGTATTCCCCACCTTCCACACTGGTGCCTAACACAGTTCCTGGTGGATGAGAAGCCTGCAATAAATTTTGGTAGAGTTGAATAGCAGGCTTACATGTGACTGGGACTGGATTACCAATGATGGTACCAGGTGGAAAGTGAGACAGTCACACTGTTCAGTCTACTTCTAGGGCACTTACGGATCCCAAAGGGTCTTTAGGTTTATCATCTACACAATTCAGCAGGCATCAGCATCAAGGCTTGCTTCCAGTTTCTAACTGAAATCCAGTGTTCAATTTCTGTAAAGCATCTGCTCTATTCTGAGCCCAATTTCCCTTAGAGATAATTTCCTCAGTTCTTCAGCTCCCACTACCCAAATAAACTTGATTTTCAGTGGTAGTTAAAACAGTAATGATTAAAACCGACTTTCACCAAAATTTATATGTATAATCTTCATTTGTTCTTCAAAACTATCAAAAGGAGCAGATTCCACTGTTTTTCCCCTCTTTTTGGATGAGAATGTCATAGGTTCAAAGAGGCGAAGTAATTTCCCAAGATCACTCAGTTAGTGGCAGGCCAGCTGCAATCCGACACCTACCTCCTCACCACTGAGCTTACCATCTCTCTAGAGGCCTGGAGTTAATAAATGTTAGTTTCCTCTTCCTCCACACACAACTAGCAGAGTTAAGGCACAGAGTGTCGGCTTGAGCAGCTGGTTACTGACCCCCTGCTTTGTCCTTGCGTGCCTGCACACAGCCAGTTTTACAGCCAGGCTGCTCACGGGAAGATGTCTACTCACATCCGGGTTATCGTTAATCCTCTCATTAAGCTCTTGAGGAGGAGGAAGTGGTGGGGAGGGTCATGGCTCTGCACAGGTTGGGCTCCATTGCAGATGGGACGTGAAATCTTGGCACGCCATTGGCCATGAGTCATTGCAAGCCCGAGCTGTGTACCAGAGAGGACAGCAGGAAACCACAGGTCCTGGTTTCACTCTTGCGGTGACAATCTTTCAGGAGGTTGGATGACTGTGGTGGTTCAGCTGTTCCCTGATGGCTGCCTCCCCGTCAGCACTAGGCTGTGTTTGTCTTGGCCAGTCAGGATGTGGAACCCTTCCTGGCTCAGTCAGTGCTACTGAGGGAGACACATCCATTTCCTGGATCTCCACCCCCGGCTCTGGCTACTACGGCCATTTTGTGCAGCTCCTTCCTGCTGTCTGGAGACATGTTTATGGATAGTTGGGACAGAGGGACTCTTCACCTTGGCAACAGTCTACCACCACACTGACAAATGGTCTTCGAAGTGGTACTTGGTTCCTGAGAGCAAAGAACATCTATCCTTGAGCAATAAGTACCCTTTGTCTGGCTCCCAGGGTCACAACATCTTTGATATAAGTCGGTGCCTTCAACCACAAGCCCCACCAGGAGTTTTTCGCTCCTGTGTGGACATTCTCCTCTCTTCACATCTGTGTGATGCAGTTCATGGGTCACCTCATTTTGTAAAATGTCAGAATCTGTCTTTTTCATTAAAATATATATTTCATCAAGCTATTTGACTATTGCTATGTGCATGGCACCATGTGATGCCCACAGAAGACAGCTATGTGGTCCTGGTCATCAAGAACCAAGGGAACACTTGAATGCAAGTAAAGGCTGGGATTGCATGGGGCAAGAGCAAGAGAGGAAATCGATTTTTTTTTTTAAGAAAGAAGGGACAGTGTGAGAGAGAGAGAGAAAGAGAGAGAGAAGCAATCTTTATTTAGTTTTTCATATGACTGTCATTCTTGGGACACTTCTTTGTGTATGTGGTGTTGGGGTTGGAACTCATGTACTCATGCATGCCAGGCAAGCACGGTAACCACCAAGCCACCGCTCCAGACCAAGGAATTCAATTTTAAAACAAAGCTTAGCTGGGTGCAGTGGCGCACACCTGTAATCCCAGCAGCTGGGGAGGCTGAAGCAGGAGGATCAAAAGCCAGCCTCAGCAATTTAGCAAGTCTCTAAGTAACTTAGTGAGATGTTCTCTCAAAATTAAAAAAAAATTAAAATGGGCAGGAGATGTGGCTCAGAGGTTAAGAGCCACTGGGTTCAATCCCTGGTACCAAAAAAAGAAAAAAAAGGAGGAGGAGGAGGAGGAGGAAGAGAAGGAGGAGAAGAAGAAGAAGAGGAAGAGGAGGAGGAGGAGGAGGAGGAGGAGGAGGAGGAGGAGGAGGAGGGAGGAGAGAAGAAGAGGAAGCAAGGGATGAGGTTAAGTCTTGTTTCTACTGTTGAATAAGTGTCTTGGTTTCATTATTCTCATCCATTAAACTGATAAACTTCTCTCTCAAGTCCTTGTGAGGATTAAATGATATCATTAATGTTCTATAACTGGAAGTAATGATTGTTTCTCAAATTTGCCTTAATGTATTATCTCTTCTTTGAAGAGAAACTGAACAAATACAAGGTAGAAACAGCCTCCAGCATTCCACCGAAAGCAAGGGTATAGGCTTAGCATTAGAGTTGTTGTTGAGATGTCTTTAGGGGTTAGTAAACTTAGCTTGTGGGATTCTTTGCAAAACTTGGTCTGAACTTAATTGCCTATAGAGTTGTAGAAAAATGGCGGTAAGCTGCTGATTAATCCAGCTTCCCAGCCCCTCTGCTGCCTGCTTCTCCACATCAAGAGCACACCAAGGCAGAGTCCTTAGTAGCTCTCCTGTCACACACCAGACAGGAATCACTTCATAGCTGGACCTGGCTGCCCCATCGAAGCTCTGGACACGGTGCTGCCTCAAAGCATTTGGTCCTTGCCAACCGGGAGATTACATATTTTAACATGTCTCTGCTGATTCTGGTTCAGCCTCTATCCCTGTCTTGAAATTCAGGCATTTGTCTTTCAAGTTACATCCTATACCATGTGCATACACTGATGGGACACTGCCCTGGCTCACATTCTGAGAGGAGGCCTGTCCTCTGGCCAGTCCAGTCTGAACTCTGAACCACAGGCACTGACTGCTGAGCCTCTCCTGATGCATCTCTTTAGTGATGATTATATTTTTTGCCTGAAGCTAAGATCTGTAATTATTTTTCTCTAGATACGTTCTAGCATCCTTAATAAGCAATTTGTTGGAGAAAGCCGGTTGATATAGTCTAAACATCTGAATTTGTAGCAGCTGCAAATTTATTTGAAGTCTATGAATGCAGGTTCTTCCAGGGAGCACACAGCAAAGGTAACCTCCCTGAGTCCCGAGAAGGATCATAAAGGCAGGTTTTTGTTTGTTTGTTTTGTTGTCAAGCAAGAAAACTGAGCTCACAATGCATAATATCTTCATTCTTTAAGGTTATGACCAAGCCCAGATTTCCTTTGCTTTGTCCAACATTTTCAGGCTCCTCATGTCTGGCCATAGGAATATAGGTCTGACATTCTTTTGAATTTCCTGCCATTAATAAGACCCTGAGTCAGTATAAAATATGTATTCACTAGCTAGTTACATTTTCTAAGCATTAGAATCCTATGTGGAACACAATATTTGGTTCATTTGAAGAGGTTAGCTTATTTTAAGGAAGTCAAATAATTCTTTTTGATTTCTTCCTTTCATCCATTCATTCATCCATACATACATCTGTTTTAGTCAGCATTTTTGCTGCTGTGACCAAAAGGCCTGACAGGAACAATTTTAGAGGAGGTGAAGTTTATTTTGGGACTCACAATTTCAGTGGTCTCAGTCCATAGATGGCTGGCTCCATTCCTCAGGGTTCAAGGTGAGGCAGGACATCAGGGTGTTAGTGTGTGGTACAGGAAAGCATCTGGGACATGGGACCAGGAAGCAGAGAGGGAGCTTCTCTCACCATGGACTTAAAATATAAACCCCAAAGGCACAACCTCAGTGACCCACCTCCTTCAGCACACCTTACCTGCCTACAATTATCTCTCACTGTAAAAATCAGAACACAGGTGTAAATTCAGGCATGGGTGTTAAAAAAAAAAAGGTCAGACCTAAGAACAGCTGAGCAAAAATCTTTTTATTGGGATTGGCAGGTCCTGGGCCAGAGTCACTTGCATTGCCATAGTTAGGGTGGGCATGGGAAGTGGCACTCCACCCTGGCTAGGCAATGACTTTGTAGTCTAGGGTGGGCAGACGAAGTCTGGGAGCCTTATCCTTCAGGGATTGGCTGGTGAATCCATCACTCATTGGGCGATTGCAAAGACACCATTGAGGATTGTCTGCTAGTGTCTGCTTGGTTGTCCCTTTCCTGTGGGCTGCCTGATGCCCAGCCCCCATCCAGCCTCACTGACCTAACACCCATTAATTCCAATCAGGGGATTCCTGTGCTGATTGGGTTAAAACTCTCAGAACTCAATCATTTAACCTAAGCTTTCTTACATTATCTCCCACATGACCTTTTGGGGTACACCTCATATATAAACAGTAACAACGTCTATTTCTCCAACCAGCATTCATTTGCACTTATGTTAATCAGCTATCGTGGGTTAAGCAGTATACTAAATATTAGAGATAATTTAGGTAGGATCCGAAAGGTATAGAGTTACATTTGGAAGATGATATGACCAAAGCATCAACAAAGTTTACTAGGAGAGTCAGTATGGATCCTGGGGAAGAAATTCCTTCTAGAATCAGAGCGGTCTGAATATGCAAGTGGTTTTTTAGTAGCTGCTGCATGACCTTGGGCAAGTTACTAAACTCTGATGCACCTTGGTTTCATCATAAGACCCTTAGTAGTATCTGCTTCATAGGATTATAGAGAGGACTGAGTGAATGAGATGAAACAATCAAGAAGAGTTTTTAGCAGAGTGCTCAACTTTCCTCTCATTAAAACCAGTGATAACGTCTGGGAAAGTCCCACAGATGAGCTAACATTGGCCTTGATCTTGGAGAATGAGTGGGGATTTGCAGGGAGCACTGCCAGTGGATGGAAGAATGTGTCTAAACCTGGATTCATGCATGTGTGTGACGTCAGGCAGCGAATGATGGTCACTGTGGTCAGAGCAGTTATGCATCACTTTGTAACAGGAATGTATATGTTCTGGGAAATGCACTGTGAGGCATCTTCATCCTTATGCAACCATGAAGCATCCTTGCACAAATGCAGATGACCACCATGTCACAAGGTGATGACGTCTTATGGAGCCCTGCTGCATATGAGGTCCAGCATTCACTGGAGCATCATTATGGGGCAGATGGCTATATATGTGGAATGACAGTTGAGACTGGCAAGGACAGTTGGGAAAGGATTATGATTGCTTGGTGAACCACAGGCTCCATACAGGAGACAATGAAGCATGGTGTACTCACTCCAGAAATGAGGGACTAGATCCTGGAGGGAGAGGGATAAGGAGTTTCTTAGCTGTCCACTGATCTCCTAAGAGTTCACCAGTTGTGTACAGCTCTGTGGTTCATCCAACAACCCTCAAATATTTTCCAATTTAGAGCAATGTATTTGGCAAAAGATTCAGCAGACCCCTGCCTTTCCTCTCTGCCATGCGAATGCTCTCGCTGTCATGGAAACAGTGAAGGGCTGAGAACTGGGAATTCTGGAGGCTTCTTATTGAATCATCACATGTAAGTCTAATGGGATAATGGCTGAACATGATGGTCTCCAAGGTTACCTCCAGTTCTAAGTTATGATTCCAACTTACAAGGATTTGGCAACCACACAAGTTAAAACAGGTCCAAGGTCACACAGCTTGTGAACTCTTGTGGCTTAGAACCCAAGCTGTCCAGCCTTAGGCTTGGTGCCTTTAGATTTTGCCCTAGTCTGTCCCTATACTATGCTCAACTCTTGCCCGGGACCATGATGACATTTCCATGCTTGCTGTCATTTGTGTTTTAAGAATGGCTGTTGTTCTCAAATTCAGACTTAGAATTCAACTTGGGACCTAGTGGGTTTTGTGGTCTGTTTAATTAAAATTCTAGAACATAGAGTCCTCCATAGAGGCCTTGCTCTGGAAGATATCCTGGGGTTTGAACCCCATTCAAAGCATGGGAGTGTTTATAGTAAATTTTTCCCTCTTCTGTGGGCTGATCTCTAGGGAGGAGGCCCCCCAGAGAGGAAATTTATTAGTCTTGTTGCTCCTTTTGCCACACTTCAGGTGGCCAGATTCTTTTTTTTTTTTTTTTTTTTTTTTTTTGGCAGCCAGGTGAGGATAAGGGAGAGGGTGTGTGTGTGTGTGTGTGTGTGTGTGTGTGTGTGTGTGTAATTGTGGGAAGGTTGTCTGGCTATCATGAAGACTCTCAGCTTCGAGCATGGCTTCTTTTTCTTCTTGTAAGTTCCAAAGCACTGAGGTGACATATCCTGTTTTAAATTGTGACCAGCATTTTCAAATGCTTTAAAACAGCCTGTATTATGAAAGGGCGAAAGGGATGTTCTTAAAGGTAATAACACCTCATTGGCTTGAAGTTACCTCAAGCTTTCCTGGGATGGAGTGTAAATGTTATTGATTTTGAACTCACACCCGAATTATGCAAAGCTTTTGTCCCCTCCCTTGGCTGCCAAATGTGCCTGAGCACCTCCTCCCCACCCTTTAGGAGTGTCTTGCTGAGAGGCCACACTGCCAGCCGCCATCAGAGGGCTGTAAAAGCTGACAGCCTGAGCGAGGGAATCCAAATCTGTTTTGTATTGAGTCGCCAAGATGGTGGGGTAACCCCACAGCCCGCTGTAGATCAATTTTATGGACCGCAAGGGATGTGTCATCCTGGTAACATCTGCACAAAGTTATCTTTGCGGATGACTCCAGGCTGAGGAAGACCCAGGTGTGACTGTGCATTTCTGCAAACCCCTCACGTGTGAGCAAAGCCCACCCTGTCATCCTGGCCTCTGCTTTTCTAGCATCCTTTGTGCCATGAACTTAGTATCTCTTAATTTTTCAAATTCAGGAATCAACTAAACAGATAACTTTCTGGTACCAGGCACGTTTTTCTCCTTCTGATGCTGCATTTACTTCATTCTCCAAGCCCTTTGGTCCCTGACTTACAGTAAATAATTGTCCACAGCTGTTGCAAGTTGGTTTATCCTCCAATAAAGGTCAGGATGGCTGACAAGACATCAGAGGGAAAACTTCTAAAATTTGGTGTTTAGACTAACTTGCATCTATGTTTATCTCTTTTGTGTTTGTTGTAACTAAATAGGCAAGTGTGGGTTGTGGTTCGAGCTCGGCCAGCCAACCTGGATGTCATGGTTTTCTCTCTTACGTCTTTAATTCTAATGCACGTGGAATTCGCTCCATCTTCATTTAGCTCAGCTGTCACACATAGATCAATATTTGACGGTTTCTCTTACCCAATTTCTTCAGGGCAAGGGAATGGTGGTGAATGTAGATCTGCTTGTCTGTAAATCCATGAAACTAAATACTGGAAACTGGTTCTCTTTCCAAGACCAGGAGAGGACCAGTCCATGCTCTGTGCTTGACAGACTTCTCCGAAAGCCAAAACATTCCCAAACTAAAGTCTGCAGGCACATTCCATAAAGATAAAGCTCCTCCACAGGGAAGTTTACCCTCAACCCCAGGAAGCCCAAGAAACAAAAATATCTGGCCCCAGCAGGAAGCAGGACCCACGGGTGCATTTCCATTTACCAGGGGAACAGGGAGGAGAGGGAGGCCTGCCACGCACACTTCCAGATGGTCCTTGCAAGCTTGGCTCACGGTGGGGCCCACACAAGCTCTCCAGCTGCATCCAGGGAGCTCAAGGGGGGAGGCCTAACAGCAGAATGAGGCGGGAGACGTCCTCCCAGGAATAAAAATTTATTAGGTTAAAACCTAATACAAACACAATTTTCTCTAGAAACACCAACATGAGGAGCAAAAGGATAAGCAAAAAGAAGTCCAAAGAAAATGAAGGCGATTGCAATTAATCGTTAGGGAGGAAGAGAGAGAGACGAAGAGACTATACGCCCAGAACAAAGGAAAAGGAACATCTGGGGGCTGGAGCGGTGGCTCGGCGGTGTGCAAGTACACGGGTTCAAACCCCAGCACCCACGTACACAACTAAGTGGCGGAGCAACGAAAGCCGTGTGAAAAAAACTCAATAAAAATTGATTTCTCTCTCTCTCTCACTGTCCTTCTCTCTTTAAAAAAGAAAAAAAAAGGAACATCTGGAGCTTATAGCAAAGGAAGGTCATGACCTCATGACCCTCCTATACAAAGCCACAGTCATTTCATGTCTCACATACCACTGGGGCTGCCAAACGGGCCTCTGTGACCTCAGCCTGCTGTGCTGAATAATTCACTCCCATCGCCCCATGAGTCTAGGTAGAGGAGAAGCATGGTTGAAATCAGAGTCTGCTGGACTCAGACAGATGTGGAGTGGTGGGAGCTGCTTAACCTCATTGGGTCTCTGTTTCTCCCCCCCTGGGATGGGGATAATAACAGCACCTATTCTGTAGACGGTTTTTGTTTTCTCTTTTTTTTCCTGAAATTCAGACCATCAGAATATTTCCCCTCTTACGAACTTTTCAGGACTGCTCATGGTCTATGGCATAAAATCTAAGCAAAAAAATTTTTTTTAAAGAGAGAGAGGAACACTGAAAGAGAGAGAGAGAAAGAATCAATTTTATTTAGTTTTTCATGTGGCTTTCATTGCTCCAACACTTTGTTGTGTACGTGGTGCTGGGGTTTGAACCTGTGTCCTCGCACCTGCCAGGCAAGCTCAGAAGCCTCTGAGTGGTTTTTGTAGACCATGGCTCTGGCTTTCTTGCTAGACCAGAGCTATCTAATTGAACTTTCTGCAGTAATGGAAATGTATTCATCTGCACTGTCCAGCGTGGTAGCTGTTGGCTACAGGTAGGTACTGAACACTTAAAAAATGAATCAGATGACTAAGAAACAAAATTCCTTTATTTAACTTTAATTCATTTAAAAATAGCTGTGTGTGATTATGGTTACTATCTTGGTAGGGACAAGTTTTAGGGGCTTACGTTTCCCTTCAAAGGCATCCACTCTAGCCCAGTGGATATTTTCACTTCCTGTTCTTGGCCCCTAAGCCTTCGTGCCTGTAGGATGTGGTGTCTAGAGGTGTGCTGTGTGTGCTGCCAAAAAGGCCCAGATGAGGGTGAAAGTAGGAGCTGAAATTGAGCCAGCACTTGGTTCATCAATTTCTGGTTCCTGGCGTGAGGCTGGCTCTACAGGCATCTTCTTCCAGTTCACCCACTCAGAAGGGGAGCGTTGCTCAAAGCAGATTTTATGTTAGCAGGACCCCTGTGCACCTGCCCTCCTTCTACTCCTTCTCTAGACAAAGCTGTCTTGTCTTTTGGGACTAGCCCATTCTCTTGTTTTCTCCCAAAGTTCCTCTGAACTCCCAGAACTTTCTTTCTTCTTGAGATTCGACAGAGGACCGAAGTTAAGAGCTGAGAATTTGAAGCCATGCGTCTAGCCAGAAATCCTGCTCCATCACTGTTGTAGTTTGGATGAAAGGTTCCCCCAAAGGCTCATATTTGAGGCAGTGCAAAACTGCTGAACTGAAATGATTGGGTTGTGGGAGCCTTGACCAATGAGTGAGTTAATCCCTTGATGGGCACAGTCTGAGACCAGCTCAGGCAGCATCTTTGTATGCAGGGAGGATGAGCAGAGGAAAGCTCCGCTTCTCCCTCATATTTCCTTATCTTCAGAATGGAGATCCAATCAGACAGCAGGTAGGGCAGGAGCAGATAGATCTGGAAGCCACTGCAGCCCTCCAGGCCAAAAGAGGATGATGTCAAAGAAACGAAAACAATATTTGCATTTGAGAGTTGTTATTATGTTCCTTCCATCCAAGAATTAATGACATGCTACTTTTTGATGGTTTATGCAGTTTTGATTTTCTATTTGTTCAAGTCTCCCATCACTATTTAAAATGCTGCACCCGGGGGCTGCAGCAGTGGCTCAGCGGTTTCGGCACTTGCCTGGCAAGCGCGAGGACCCGGGTTCGAACCCCAGCACCACATACACAACTAAGTGTTGGAGCAACTAAGGCCATGTGAAAAACTAAATAAAGTTGTTTCTCTCTTTCCTGTCTCTCTCACTGTCCCTCTCTCTTTAAAAAAAAAAAATTGTGGTTTAAAACAATATCACATTTAAAAATAAAAAAATAAAATAAAAAAATAAAATGCTGCACCCGGGCTGGAGCGGTGGCTCAGCGGTTTCGGCGCTTGCCTGACAAGCACGAGGACCCGGGTTCAAACCCCAGCACCACGTACACAACTGAGTGTTGGAGCAACTAAAGCCATGTGAAAACCTAAAAATAAAGTTGTTTCTCTCTTTCTCTGTCTCTCTCACTGTCCCTCTCTAATTAAAAAATAAATAAATAAATAAATAAAAATTAAAAAAATAAAATGCTGCACCCAAACATTCCAACCAGAGGATAAGATCTTTATGGACAAGAGGCGTTTCGGATTTCTTCATATAACGTGGATGGCTCCCTTCTTATAGTAACTGCAAAAGGAAATTTTGCCAAGATGTTTTCTAAGTCTTACGTGTGAGAGCGACAATGGTCTGAATTATGGCTGCAAACATGAGGGGACTGTGGACAACATGATGCTATGGAAACCTCTCTTTCTCTGTGTTGCCAGAGGAACCTGTGCAAAAACCAATAACGGGAAGAAAAACACTCACTTGTAGCTGGAAAGTGAATGAAAACCAGCATGGAAGCCCATGCACCCCAGGGGTGCAGTTACATGCAATGGATCTGAGAGTGACCGTCCTGTGTACCCTGCACACAGAGGTGGCTGCTGTCCCTTCCAGCACAGAACCACCATCTAGTCTTCTTCCTTATTCTCTTCTCAGCTTCACACTTTCACTTTAGCTTTGTGTTTTTATGGGAAAGCAATGGAAATTGCAACTCCAGATATTTAAACTTAAAACAAATAACACTTTCAAAGAACAGGAAAGGAGTCTGGTCCGAAATCTGGGTGTTCTCCAGGAGTGTGGGGGAGCTCCACGATGTCATCAGTGACAGGTTTCTTACCTGCTGTTTTGTATAGCAACACCAGCCTCAAACCAAAGCTGGTTCCCCTCAAAGTCATCAGGGAAGTCGGGCAGCCCTGGCGGGGTCTTGTCAGCGTGGAAGGGGAAAGCTCCGGAGCAGTAAATATGGAGACATGCTTGCTTGCCTGTCTCTATAGGAACACATAGAAAATGTCTCCCCATGCCATGAACTTATCTCTTTCCATCTGATTGGGCCAACAGAGGCCCCCTGCCTCTTCCCAGGTCAATCATAATCACCCTGTTCTGATTGGCTTAGATTAGGTAAAATTTACCCCTGGGACTAAGGATAGCAAGATTTCCTGCCTAGAACTGGACATGCATTCAGAAGTAGAAAAGGCATTGGAAAGACAAGTGTGCCCTTCAAGCAGTGAGTTCCTTTCTAGAGGCACGAGATGACTTTATAACTCACCCAAGTTCCACTTCATTCATCCATCCACGCACTCACTCACTCAATGAATATTTATTGGGTGCTTACCCTGCTACAGGATCTTAGGCAGCTTATGGAGGCACCTCAGGAATTTTTCAAATTCCTCTGCACATATTTTTCATTCATTTGCCACAGATGGAGGCAAGTAGCCATAGAAAGAGACAGATGTATTCATGTGGCACATTTTAAAAAACCCATGTGCCTAACACTCAGTTCTCACATTCGGATCTTCATAAATCTGGATTCCACCGGGACCAGGTCACGATATCATTTTGGGCCATTGTCAAGGAGGATTTACGATGGTTGTTTCCATGACCCAACCATATGCTCTGGCTGGGGAAATGCTCTGGTTAGCCTGCTTTGACGTATGTATCGATGACAAAGAAAGTTACACCACACTGCAGGAATAAAACAACATGAAAATGCTCCCCAATTTGTCAATGTAGAAATAATGACCTTCCGGGTAAAATCAAGAGAGGATTATAAAGAATTAACGGATACTTCACAAAAAAGATATAACAATCACGGAACCTGGAGGCCAGCTGTCCTAACATTGCTGGAGAACAAGGTACATTTTATTGGCTCCGTAAAACACATGGTTTTAGCCCCACAGCAAAAGGCCAGGAAGGGCAGATGTGCCCCAGAGATAATCCTAGTTTTCTGTTCTTCCATCCTTTCAGCGGAGAGCCCACATCTTGGGAAATAAGGTGTGATTTTCTGAACTGAGTAGATCTTTTTCTGAACAGAAACTGACAAACCTGAATGTCTTACCTGGTGTGTTCATCAGGTTTTCATTGTTGTGATCAAAAAGACCTGACAAGAGTGATGTAGATATTCCTAGCAATATGGTTTTATCATCTCAAATAAGATCAGTGGAAGAAGAAGAAGAAGAGAAAAGAACGGCGTAGAGGAGGAAAAGTTAATTTGGCTCAGGGTTTCAGAGATTCACTCCATGGCTGACCAACTCCATGGCTCTGGGCCAAGGTGAAGCAGAACATCATGACGGAAGGGCATGGCAGAGGAAAGCAGCTCAGCTCCTGACAGCCAGGGAACAGAGAGAGAGCTCCGGGGAATGACCCCCAGTGACCCACTTCCTCCTGCTATTCCCTAGCTGCTGCATTTACCACCATTAACCCATTCAAGTTAATCCATCAAATAGTTTAATCCACTGATTAAATAACTTACACAAACTAAGCATTCCAACTGAGAATATTCCTACATTATCTCACACAGGAGCTCTTGGGGGATACTGCATATATAAGCCATGGTAACTGAACTTTCAGAATGGAGTGACAGTATAAAGGAAGAAACCCCATTGGTCCTCAGCCTCCTCCTTTGTAGATTTAAAGCTATGTCACATATGTGGATGTGGAGATGAAATCAAGTATTACAGCTGTAAAATACAGAGCAGGGAGTGGGGTGCAGAGGCAGCCAGTGGCTGGCTACAAACCAGCAGCTCAGGGGAATTTTTTTTTCTTTTTCTTTCTTTTTTTTTTTTTTTAAGTGAGAGGGACAGTAAGAGAGAGAGAGAGAGAGAAAGAATCAATTTCATTACTTTTCCATATGACTTTCATTGCCATGACACTTCATTGTGTATGTGGTGCTGGAGTTCAAACCCGTGTCCTTGCGCATGCCAGGCAAGCGCAGTAACCACTGAGCAACCACTCCAGCTCCCCAGAGGAATTTTTTCAAGAGGTAAAATTGTTCTGTCACTTGGTGGAGGTGATGATGACCCAGCTGCATTCACTGTCAAATGTCACAGGCTTATCCGTGTAAAAGAGCGAAATTTAATTCGTATTACCAAAAAAGGAAATAAAGTGCACAAATCCACAATTTTTACTCAGTAAATACCTAAATGCCAAGTTGTTCATAAGTTTTTTAAAGGACAGTCTCCAGCATCAAGGAGGAAATAGCTATTTAAAAAAATGATCACTTTCTAGCACTTCCGGGGCTCTGCTCGATGATTCTCAGATTCATCATGCTCCTGCGCATGGCCTGTTAGCATTTGCCTTTGTCCACCTCTGCTAACATTATTTCCACAGACTGGCACACTCTCCACCTTTTGGATCTTAGCGATGTCATTGTCACTTCCTCCGAGAAGCATTCCCGGCACTTCCCCTTCCTGGGGCTAGGGTCTTGCCTGCTCTCCTGGTTACCCAGCTGATACTCCCACAGACTGGAAGCTGCTAATGCTGAAAACTCTCGGTCTTGCTTGCAGTTGTATCCCAGCATGCAGGACCGTGCTAGGGCCGCTACAGGGAAGAGAGAAATATTTTTTAGGTGGACTGATACCCGGGGAAGGTAGGTGGATGTTGGAGAGATTGTAAGTGGAGAACAAATAAGGTCCCTCTAACTTCTCAACATTGTCAGTGTTTCTAATGTTGATAAGTTACAGGAGCCAACTTGAGCAAGCTTAAGCAAAACAGAGGATTTACTGACAGGATATGGAGGAGCTGCAGAACTTGGACATCGTGTGTTCCTTTTGGTTATGGGTTACTTGAGAAACTGGAAGCAGCAACTGAATAGCTGTTGGAAATCCAGTTGAACTTTTTCTCCATCTCCATTCTCCATTGTTTTTCTGTAGATCAACTTCATTTTCTCAGTCCCACATGCACATATCAGGAAAAGGTCACCCCAAAAATATTGTCCTCTCATTCTTAAAAGGAAATAGCCCAGAATAACTGACGATCAATTCCAATTATAAAATCCTGGGAGACGGAATCTGATTGCTTCATTTTGGGATGACTCTGACCTGCTCCTAGGTCAACAGCATTCTTTTGCGGTTGAGCAGACACTTGGATTGATGACCACTACTTTGGCAGGCAGACTCAGCAGGTAACCCCCTCATTGACTGGCATTCCTGGTCAGCAGTGAGCGCAAGACCTGTGATTTGATTTTAACCAATCCACTGTGGCAAAGAGGACATGACATGCATGGTGATATGTACCGGTTATGCAACATAACATGTAGCATCCATCTTTCTGCGGTCTCCCCTTCTCTTGTTGGCTTTGAGATGGCAGGTGGTCATGTGGGGACACCCTACATGCCAAGAGACTGAGGGTAGACTCTTTTCCACAGTCATGAAGGACCTGAAGTTCTCAGTCCTACACGAAATTAAATTCTTTCAACAGCTTGAATATGCTAGAAACAGATTCTTCCCCGGTTAAGCCTCAGATGAGAACACAGACCCAACAAAACCTTGTCTGCCACAGCCTTGCAGGACCCTAGGCAGAGGACCTCGCTAAGTCATCTCTGTACTCCTGACTCTCAGAGATCCAGGGACAATAGATGTGTGCTGTTTTACATGCAATAGAAAACTCATAAAACCACACAATAATTTTTTGTTAAAAATACAAAGAGTCGCAGGTTCTCAGCACACACCTGGAAGATAATGTCTGAACGAAGGTCAGTCATCTGGGAGGTCACGGGCAGCAGCCATGCCTGATAGGCAGTTAAAGGGAGGTCTGGAGCCCTGAGAAGGGAATCCCCACCACCCAATGTAGGCCTAACTTTGATCCTCCAGCCACCGCCAGGATAGTTATAGGCCTTGTTGGGGATTTTTTTTTTTACCTCCAAGAGAACTGGTAGTGAGCTCACCTGGTGGCTTTCAGAGATCATATTTAAGATTCCAAACTCAGAAGTTCAAAAAGTTAGTGATTCCAGAGGCAGCAGGAGAGTGGGTGTGGGAGAGATGAGGGAAGTGAGGCAGGGCGCCTGGAAGCTTCTGCCCTAGAGCCATAGTTTAGCATGCCTTTGCTTTGCCTGAACGAACTGTGGCCTCAAGGATACTAATTTCTGATGCTTCTAAGCTGGAAGTAGAAACGGGATCTCAGCTCCTGCTTCAGAAGAGACTTCGACCCTCAGCCTCAACTGTGGTTAACAGGTACCCAGCACACCAGCCATGGAGGACAAGTGGCATCTTCCTCTACACAGAATAGGAGCTACCACAATGCCAGAAACATCAAGCATTGTTCAGACTGGACTGAGAAAAGTCACGTGCAATGATTGTTAGAAATCCAGATCTCCAGACCTTTCCCCTGAAATTTCAGCTCTAGTAAGACTCGGCGGAACCCAGGGATCAATGCTTTCTACTTAGTGGTTGCACGTTAATAATTCGAGAGCTTGTCCCATGAGATATCAATAGTTCTTATTACATGTTGGAGACACTGCCACAACAAGATGGGAGAAGGATGCATGTGCATATTACATCGAAAGCTCAAACAGTCCCCATGACAAATGACCTTGTGGCTGAACACCCCAAGGCTAGGCCAACCTTGACAGTATGTTTGCTATAGGGTATAGCAAAGGCAGACAGGAGTTGCCTTTGAATGAATCGAATGAATGGGCCTAGTCAATCATAGGTGCTCCATACCCTGTAAGACCTCATGGTTGTCTGGTCTCCAAGGAGGAAAGCTTGCACCCACACAATTAGTGAATCAAAGTCATAAGAAAGGAATGGGATTCCTTTGCTTTTACCTTTTCACAAGGAAGAAGACGCTGATCCTCATTATTCTTACCTCAATCCTATTTCTAGTCTGAGACCCTCCCAAGACCCTGCAGTCACACTGAACCCCCTCAGCCCCCAATGCACTCACATACTCAAAACACAACGGAGCACAAGTAGATGACTTGCACGCACAGCAGGCACACTCCCTGCTGTGTTCTGAGGATGGCTGGCTCTTTCCTTTCTCCCTCTTTCCTTTCACTTCGAGTTGTATTAGGGAATCGGCCCAGTCTCTCCTACCATCTAAGTCAGATTCTGTCCTCCCCAGATAGTGAGTGCCTAAGAAGTAGAAACAGTGCATCCACCCATGTCATTTTTTCCACTGGGCTAGGGAAGGAGATGGTTGGGCAAATGCACCAACATCCATTTTTCCCTTACCCAAGCTATTATTATAGGCAGGCGAGAAATCACGTCCGGCTGTGCTTCACTTCACAACAAGGAAACAGTCTGAGAAATGCATTGCTAGGAGATTTCATCCTATTGGTGGGTGGTTGCTCACCAAAAAGTCATTATGTGGTGCATGACTGTATGCTGAGCTGCATAAAGAGAGAACACTCTGATCTCCCAGAGAAGAGAAAACTGAAATGGCCCTTGTTGTCCCCACTGTATTGTGCACTCCATGGTAGGTGCCCCGTGGGCTGTGATGTGCATCTCCTCTGCATCTAAATCATGCCTCGTGCTTGACGCACAGTCACTGCAAGGATCATTTATCAGGTAGTTACTATGTATAGCTGTGTAATTCATGTAATTTTTTCCCCAACCCATAACAATTGAGAGTATGAGTTGTAATATAATAATAACACATTTAAATACTTATCGAGCTCTTACCAAGCACCGACTGTTCTGCATTTTTAACAAATATTGACTCATTTAATATTTGCAGCAATATCATGAGCCAAATTCCACTATTATCCCCCATTTATAGTGTGAATATAAGGCACATAGAGTCTTGCCATTTTGGTAAGCTTGCAGAACCTGCAAAAATAGACACCCGGGGAAGCTGAGGAAGAAGAATCACAAGTTCAAAGTCAGTCTTAGCAACTTAACCTGGCCCCAAGCAACTTAATAAGACCATTTCAAAAAAGAAAAAAAAATACAAAGGGCTAGGGATGTGGCTCAGTGGTTGAGAGCCCCTGATTCAATTCCCAGTCTGCGCACCCTCCCCCCAAAATAATAAATTAATAAAATTGTTTCTAAAACAATTTTATTTCATGAATATAGCTATTATTTTTATTAACCTCATTTTGAGTTGAGAAAACAGAGAACCAGAGTTTAGGTCCCCTGCCCAAGGTCACATAGCTCATCAGTGGTAGATGTTAAGGGGAAACCCAGGATGGTCTGTCATTTTTTCCTGTGGGTGATAGGCAGTCAAAGAAAGCTTGTGATACCTTTTCTTGAACTCCAAGTATGAAAGCACAACAAATAGGCTTTACATTTCACTTCTTATAAGTGAGTGCCACACCCTGGTACAGCCAGCTCCCAATAGCATTGGACACTCTAGGAAATATGTCCCCAAATCTGCAAATCTTGAGCAGAATTACATCTAAATGTCAGATTACATCCTGTCTGATATTTGGCCTTCCCTAAATGCAGGTAAAACTACAATCTTTGTGCACCGCTTTGTCATTTCTAAAGCATTTTCCAGGTCTTCTTTCCACCCTGCCTTCAGAGTCCTGCATGAAGCCTCCTCCATCAAAGGCAGTGTGGCATGGGTGATGGTTAAGCAAGTGTCTCTTTAGCTCACCATCACAGGACAGGGTTCTTCTGGTGTTTGCAATATCCAAAACCCCAGAGGACTTAAACTCAAGTTTGGCAAATCAAGGCTCTGGGGACATGTGTAGTTTATGAGTGGGTGGCTGCTATAAACACAGGTGTGTCCCCAAACGCCAGATTATACAACCAGGAACTGGAAGAAAGTCAGATGAACCCTATCTTGCATTTTGGTGTATAAACTCCTCTCTTACTTCACTAAAAGTGATAGATTAATCTCAGTTACTTCATATTAAACTATAGATTGCTCCAAGAATATATGTTATAAATAACTAATTCATAGTGCAATACATAAGCAAGCAAAAGGGGCTTAAAAATCAAACTGGCAACTTTATCTATTTTGACCTCTTTTGATTGATGTTGGAAGAATAGCTGTATGTTCAAAAAAAAAATCTGACTTTATTTTTGGCAAAAGTTTTCTAGCTCAAAGAATTATTTTCCCATCAAATAAAACTTTAGTTATGCTCTTTTACATACATTATTAATAAATATCTGATTTTTACATGGAAAATACTATTGTTAGTAAGAAAATTTTATTTTGATAAGACATATTATGTATGAATGAGAATATAGCTACATAATTTCTGCATTCAGACAAGAATGCCTCCACCAGCTCCAAAACACTGTTTTTCCTATGTTTCTGGGATAGAAAGAAAATATAACTATGTGTACAAACTGTATCACATTGATTTAAAATATTGCTTATTTTTAAAAAGTCCAAATTAAGACAAAACTGGGCGCTGGAGCGGTGGCTCAGCGGTTACAGCACTTGCCTGGCATGTGCGAGTACGCGGGTTTGATCCCCAGCACCACGGACACAGTGAAGTGTCAGAGCAACGAAAGCCACATGAGAAACTAAATAAAATTGGTTCTATATTTCACTCTCTTTCTCTCTCACTGTCCCTCTCTCTTAAAAAAAAAAAAAGACTGACATGACTTGGTGAGTTTCAGTTTCTGGTTCTTTGAGCCCATACTTTAACTTACCCTATCCTTAAAGTGAAGTTACTTCTTTCTTAAAAACTAAATTTCTGTTCTTGCAGAGGAGTTAATGGTCCTTGTGCTTATTACCTCCTTCCCTCTGTTAAGAAACATTGGCTATTCCCTTCAAGGGCTGGGGTGTAACTCTCTTCTCTCTGGGTCCATGGTGCCAAACAAAAAGCAGGGCTCCCACACTTTTAACTGATTTGAAATCATAGGTTTTGACACTTTCTGAGACTTTAACATACTCCAAAGAGGACTAAGGATTAAGTCTTTAGCACAGAAGAATATTGCTCCATGACGTAGTTCTCTGGAAGCCAAGCTCAGGAGTTGCGGAATGTAGGCATCTATATGACAGGAAGAAGCAAAGGAAGGAAACTGGGGACTCCCCAATCCATGAACCTTAGCTTGGTAGCCATATTCAGCCATAGCTGCTCAGAGATCTTAAGAAAAAGAAAGCATAATTTCCACTGAATTCAGGTACACGACAAGGCTGTCCGGTATCCCCACTCTTGTTCAACATAGTCCTTGAAACCCTTGCCAGAGCCATCAGGCAAGACAAGGAAATCAAAGGTATTCGTATAGGAAAAGAGGAAGTCAAGTTATCTCTATTTGCAGACGACATGATTTTATACCTAGAAGACCCAATAACATCGGCCAGAAAACTCCTAGAGCTTATAGGTGATTTTAGCAAAGTAGCTGGCTACAAGATAAACTCCAGCAAATCCCTAGCATTTCTTTACACCAACAACAAATCCGCAGAAGAAGAAATCAGGAAATCTCACCCATTCACCATCACTTCCAAAAGAATGAAATACTTGGGTATTAACCTTACAAAGGATATTAAAGACCTATTCAAGGAAAATTATCAAACACTAAAAAAAGAAATTACAGAAGACCTGAGCAGATGGAAAAACATTCCATGCTCATGGTTAGGCAGAATCAATATAATAAAGATGGCCATTCTACCCAAAGCCCTTTACAGATTTAATGCAATCCCCATCAAGATACCTATGGCATTTTTCAGAGATATAGATAAAGCAATTCTCAAGTTCATAT
>PVKS010012316.1:0-36167 GCA_004027875.1 Aplodontia rufa
TGGTGGTAGTAGTGCTGATGTGATGGTGGTGGTGATGGCAGTGGTGGTGGTGGTGGTGGTGGTGGTCATGTTGGTGATGATGGGGATGGTGATGATGGGGATGGGAATTTACTTATAGTGTTGGGGATCAAAGCCAGGGCCTGGCATGTTAGGCAAGTGTCCTACCACATAGGTAGATCCCCAGCCCCCTAGATTATTAAAGTTTTTAAAAGAGGGAGAGTCAGAACTGAAGCAGTGGCTCAGTGGTTACAGCACTTGCCTGGCATGGGCAAGGAAGTGGGTTTGAACCCCAGCACCATGTACACAGTGAAGTGTTAGAGCAACAAAAACCACATGAAAAACTAAATAAAATTGATTCTTTCTCTCTCCCATTCTCCTTCTCTCTCTTAAAAAAAAAAAAAGGAGAGACAGACAGAGAGAGGAGAGAGCCGATTATTTTTTCTTTTGGTTTTTGTTTTCCTGCACTTAGTTGTGTATGTGGTGCTGGGGATCAAATCCAGGGCCTCATACATGCCAGGAAAGTGCTCTACAACTGAGCCACCTCTCCAGCCCATAGATTATTATTTTTTAAAAATAAGATCCTTTAGGCTTTCTTGGTGGCAAATAAGAAATGCCAAGATGCCAATACCCTGGCAGGCCTGTGCCCTGATCACCATGGGATCCCCTTTCTGAGATGAAGACTGGTGGGGGAGAACAGGTGTCCTGGCTGCTAGGCAAGAAGCGAAACAAGTGTCCCTGGTGACTCCCACTCCACGGGCCAGGCAGCGGAGGTGGCTTCCTCTTGGTCACTTGTTTCCAGAGTGTTTTCCATGGGATCAAAGGCTTGTCTGTGGGTTGAAGAAAGACCTGGCATTGTCTGCTATCAATGCACATGTTCCTGAAATGGGAGTCAGGTGCCCTGCTCCCCAGCGAGGCGGCCCCGAGCACAGCATGGGCTCCAGCTCTCCTGGTCTCTGTGGAGAAAGGCCAGGAGCGAGCATGGGCTGGCAGCTGGCTGTGGGCCTGCCCTCTGACGGGAGCCGCTGGGACTCAGCAGGCGCTGCCCTCCTCTCCACACCCAGGCACACTTGGGTGCATGGGCCCTCGTGGGGGTGTTGCTATTTGGGATGAGGCCATTTCAAGAAAAGGGACAGCAGGAGATCAGGAGGGGACCCAGAGGGGGCCAGGCTGGGCTCTGTCCTCTGGCAGCCGGGCCCCTGGGAACAGGGTCAGTGTGGGGGCTGAGCTCACAGAGCAAACAGAAGCTGCTGCTCCCTCTGCAGTGCTGGTCCTGACCACTCAGGAGCGGGGGCCTTGGAGCTAACCCACACCCCTCCGAGATGCGGGGCCGAGCCTCCCCTTCCCTCCGCTCCTGTGCTTGTTCACTGCAGGGCCTCAAACCAGGCCCACGAGAGGGGTTTGGGAGTGGGGTTGCCCAAAGACTCCGTGTTTCCTAGACTTAGAAGAGGGACAGCCAGAGCACTGGAGAGAATCAGCCCCCAAGCAGCCACCAGCACAGCGACCCTCTGCCTGCACCTCCTGCCCCCGAGGGCTCTGGACAGCAGTGAGGCAGACACCACACACAGAGAGGGTCCCCACAGCGACCTGCGCCTCGGGCCCTCAGCCCTGGCTACCTTACTCGCCATGGCCCCATTGTGACGTTTGGGGAATTGGGTGGGTCGACCGTGGCAGCGATGGCATGAGGGGAACTCGTCACCTGATCTGGGTTCTAGCCAGGGCCGAGTCACCACCCCTTGCTGACCCTCAGTGTCCTGCTGACACAGTGAGGTGGGGTTAGACTCCAAGCACCAAAGCACTCGGCGGGGGGGGGGTGTATGGAGGCTGAGAACGGAGCTGTGGCTGGCCCCCAGCACGTAGTTGCTGGGCCTCTGCTCACCACGGTGACGGCACAGCTGCTCCTGTTTGTCCCCAGTCTGCCCCTTCCTGGCCAACCTGTGACCCTGGGCACATCTCTCCAACCTCTCTGAGCCTCAATCTACCTGCCTGTCACGTTGAGATGAGAGCACCGACCTCGGTGCTCATGGTGAAGGTCGGATGAGGTCGAATAGCTCAATTGCCCGTCGGTGGCTGCCACAGTCTGCCATCCTCCCGAGCCCAGGGCCAGAAACCGCTGTCCTTTCCCAATGCCCTCTCCAGCCCTATCCAGAGGCCAGGCAGATGCTAGGCCACCCACTGTGGAGTGATCCCAGGCAGAAGGAGGGAGGGCTGAGGGACAAGATTCGGGGTGCCACGTGTGTCCTTTGCACTCCGGAAAGTCCCCTGGGAAGTGTTCCCATGGCAAACTTGCTGGCCACTCCTGGCCTTGCTGCTGTCCTCTGCCCACTCTCCAAGGTGGGAATTTGTCTTATCTCCCATTGGAGCAGAGTGGCTTCTAACAGGGACGTCCCCCAAGCCTGCACTGAGGCACAGACACCCCACCCCCACAGCTACCCACTCCCTTCAGAACCAGCAGGACAGATTGCCTTGGCGAGGAGGCCGGATTATAATTAGCACTAATTAGCGCCTCAGCGATCTGCGAGACAGTCGCCTGTCCAAGTTGCCTTCTGAAGAGTTGAAACGATTCCCGTTGGTTCAAAACATCAAAGGGAGCTGAGATAAGCCAACTCTGGAGAGAGTCCTGCTGTGGCCCTTGGGGTGTGTCTTCTGCCCTTCCCACCCTGAACTCTGTAAAGTTCTTGTCCTTGGCTGAGCCTTAGTGGCGGGCGAGAGGTGGAGAAGCCACCGCTGCTGCTGCCCCAGGACACCCAACCTCCTATCACCCACGGGCCTTGCAGGGGCAACCAAAGGTGACCCGGGCAGAGCCCAGGGTCCCTGCTCAAGGATGCTGATCATTCAGGCCAGAAGATGAGGCTGCTGCAGCAGGACAGGGACCAGCGGCCTCCAGCACAGCCTGGGGCCAGTGCTGAGCCAGGGGGCTCAGGGAGAGGCAGGGGTCCTGGCCTGTGCCTGGGCCCCAGCGCTGCTGGGAGCAGAGAGCAGAGGTCAGGGTGAGGACGGTTGGCCCCGAGTGGGGTGGTGAGAGCCTGTGCAAAGCCCTAGAGCAGGTGGCATCCAGGCCACCTCTGCTCCCAGGAGGTCAAGAGGGACTGTCCCCCCACAGCTGACTCCCTCCTTGCTTCCCATCATCTGCTGGGTGACACATGGGCTCCTGAGTGCTGTGGGTCCTGAGCACACCCAGCCCACTTCCCAGGTGGGAAACCTGGGGACAATTTGCCCGACATGCACGAGGCTGGCGGGGGCAAGCAGCCGCTGGCGCTGCCCTGCCGGGTTGGAGGCCTGCTTTTCTGCCCCTTCTAAAGCCTGCTCTGCTGTTCTTCTGGCTCCGGGCTGATGCTTTGACAAGAGTTGGCTCTGTGAACACAGGGAGGCCCAGAGGACAATGCGGCGTTAGAGAAGACAGGACACTCTGAGTCCCTCCACCCCGATCCGGCGGGCAAAAGCGAGGGGTGGGAGGGCTCAGCCACCTAGAGGCTCTGGGCCCTTCTGTGGGAGGCTGCTGCTGTGAACCCTGGGTCAGGTGCAGCAATAGCTGTACAAGGAGGGCCTGGGAAAGCCAGACGGGGACTGGTGACAGAGTCGGTGGGGAGGCAGGCCCCACTGCTGCTAGCCTTCTCTGGACCCAGCCATCTGTGGTGGTTTCCCCAGGTCCAGGCACCGGGCCACCAAGCAGGGGCTCCTGGCTGCTCTGAGCAGTGGCCCAGTCCCAAAGGGCAGCAGAGGAGACTTCCCAGGCTGAGGACTGGATTGCCTAGGACTGTGGGGGACAGTGGGGCTCAGGGAGACCCCTCAGTCCTGCTCTGCCAGGCCTGCGGGGAGGAGGCCAGGTGGGCAAGGGCTGGCCTGGGGTGCTGGCGCCTCACCTCTGGGAAGGTCTGGCTTTCCCAGCATGGGGTGGATGGGGAAGGGGTCTTGCCTGGCCTGGGCCTTCCTGGCTGTACCCAACTGCTCTGGGAGGAGGAAGGGGATGGGTGCCCTGAGCCCATCATCTCTTGGGACGTGGGGAGAGCTTTCTCTCCTACAGGATTTTCTTCAAAAGGCCATTTGCCTGGGCTCGGGTTTCCTTTCTCCTAATTGAATTCCGTTTGTGCAGGAGAGAACAGAAAAAATACTGTTTGGCTGGGCCCAGCCCCTCCCCCTGCGCGGTTCAGAGGAGGCGCGCGGGAGGCGAGGGCGGCTCCGCAAGGGACTCCTTTCAGGCCGTGTGAATGAGCCCGAGCTGTCATGACCCTGTGTGCCGACGGCCGGCACAGGACAGGTGTCCCCAGGACAATACCCAAAGACCCCTGGGCAGGCCTCAGGGGCAGCGGCAGGCGCTGGGATGGGAGGGCTGGGGACCCCTGATGAATGCCCATTCAGAGCCTGGCCCTTGTTCTTGTGTCCCTGCCTGGGCGGCCACAGATGTCCCAGGAGACTGCACACAAAGGCTTATGAGGGCTGCTGTGCTGTTTGGGTTTGGGTTTTCCACGCCGCAGCCAGTGAAGCAGAGAGGCTTCTGCTTCACCTTGACCGCCTGTGTGGAAGCTCCAGCCCCCGCCGGGCGGCCATCCCAGGATGACTTGCAGTGCCAGGGGATTCTGTGCTGTGGGATGCTGTGGCGGCAGCTCTTCCTGGGAGCAGGGGTGACAATGGGGACAGTGCACGGTGGCTCACATGCATCTTCTGTGTCCACTGCAAAGAGAATACCCAGGCGCAGGGAGTGGGGCCCTGCTGCTCACCCAGCCTAGAGTCTGTCCCAGTGCCACCCATGCTCGACCCCCTTTCTGCCCGTGCATGGACAGGGCTACCCAGCTGCTGAGGCACAGGGCCATCCTGTCCTCAGAGTGCCTCAGGCCAGATGTCCCTAGTGTCTGCTTCCCTCTAGAGACCAGAACCAGTCAAGGGGGAGCTGAACCCGCACGGACAGCACCCGCACGTGACTGGGTCACACAGGCCAGGCGGGCTTTGGGGAATTCTGCCCAGGGTCAGCAGCCACCTTGTCTGCGCCAGCCCCCTCGGCTCAAGCTGCACCAAGGTCTGACCTCCTTGAGAAAGCAGGGTGCTCAGGAAGCAGGTAGACTCTCCCACAGGGCAGCCCTGGTCTTGGCAGGGCACCTGCTCTGACACTGAGCCTTTGGAGTGACCACAGTCCTGGGGCCCAGACAGAAAGGGACCTGCCTTTGGGCAGCCCGCCACCCAATGAGCACAGAGCCAGCGAGAATATTCCTGTGCACAGCCTGGGTGATGGTCAGAGGAGGCCGTGTGCCTGGAGTCCAGTCACTGTCCACAGTGCCAGCCTGACCAGTTTGTCAGTGCTGGACAAAGCCCCTCTGACTTAGAAAGGCGGCGGCATTGGTAGAGAGGCTGACTAACTCCAAGCATCACAGCTGTAGGGAGAGAACAGGTTGGGGTCTCCACACCTGCAGGGTTCCCTGCTGTAGAAAGAGGGATAAGGGGTGCCCTGGGACCCAACAGCCTAGGAGCCGGAGGAGGGTGTGAGCCAGGGCTCCAGATGCCTGAGCTAGGGAGCCTAGGTTTCCAGGGCCAGGCCGGGGGTGGGGTCAGAGCCCGGCAGCCAGAGCTGAGGTGCGGCTCCAGGCAGGGGGCGAGCCTGGAGCTGGCCTGGGCAGCAGTGAGCCAGACCTGGTTCCTTCTCCTAGTCTCCCCTGCTTCCAGCCCGCAGGTGCAGAATGGACACAGGGCCCAGCTGGCCTTCAGGTGAGCCTTGCCATGGGGCCGTGGGGTTGGGAGACGGACAGATGTCTTGGGTCACCAGGGGGCTGGCGATGGGCCTCAGCAGTGACTGCGTCTGGCTCACATATTGTGGGGGGCCATTCAGGAGCCGGGAAGCCTGGGAGAGGGTCTGGCTGGGGTCCCTGGAGAGGCAGATGAGGTCTGGGGGTGAGGGCCGCATCGTGGCTTCTGGGCTCCCACGTCTGGGCACCCAGTGTTCTCTGTGGGTGCCAAGCCCGGGGCTCGAGCTCTGGGCTCCTCCCCAAGGCCCAGTCCCCACTCTGGGGATTGGCTCTTGTGATCTACAGATGTGTCCACGTCACCCCACAGGTGTGACCTCGCCCCAGCAGGTCTGCTGTGGCTGAGAATATGAGGTTGATGATAATCACTGCCACCTTCTGGGCATGCAGCTGTCCCCCACAGCCCTGTGTGATGCTGCTGGTGGCCACTGGGATAGGTTCTCTGCGAACGTCACTCTATGACACAGCACAGGAGGCTGAGGTGCCCCTCCTCAGAGGACCTGAGGACCTCCGTTTGCCTTGGAGAGTGACTCATGAGACCCTGCGTGGCCCAGGTATGCGACACCCCCAGAAGCCACCCTCCTGATCAGAGTGACCCAGCCATGGCCGGCACTTCCTCACTAGCCAGACCCTGGACCCGTGACCCTATGATTTCTGTGCAGCTGTGCGCATGTCGGGTGTCATGTGATGTGTGACTCCTGGCCTTTCCGGAGCAACCCCAAGCGAGCAGAGATTTGGGAGCCACAGCTCCAAGCTTGGAGGCCTCTCTTCAGGCGGATGACAAGCGCAGTTGTCACAGGCCAACCTGCCCCATGGCCTCAGGTTCACAGCCAGCATGAAGTCAGGAAGTGCCCACCTGGCCCTGGGCTGGCCCTTGCCTCTTCACACCAGGGTGCCCCAGGACCCCCGAGAGCTGTGCTGTCTCTAGCCCAAGGCGGGGTCATAGGTGGGGTCGCAGGGACAGATTACTGGCACAGGGGGAGAGTGGCCTCCATCCTGGGTGAGAAGTGTGAGGTTTGGCCACACAGCATTCAGGATGGCTAAGGGATGCAGGCTCTGGTCAGCAGCACACTGGGCATTGGAGGGAGCAGAGTAGAGGCAGCTTTCAAAGCCTCGGTGGCTTACGAAGCGTTCCCCACCCTTGTTTCATGGCAGGCACCTGGAGCAGAGGTCAGGGCACAGCTCTGGAGCCATGGGACCTCCATGTCTCTGTGTCTGCCGTGTGATGGAAATGACAGGGCCAGAGTGAAGGGATGCCCAGAGCTCCTGGCATGGTGGTAGCTGCCATCGCCCCATCACTGATGCCCTGGAGAGAGTGGCCAGGGGAGAATAGGCGGCCAGGAGGGAGGTGGAGCAAGGTGCCCTGCCATGCCCGCCTCACCCCACATCTCCCCGACTCGCTGATCGACTGATTGCTGGGGCATGTTTGCCGAAGGAGGGGCTTGTGCACCATGGCTCCCATGGATTCTGGGTGGGAGGTGTGGTGCCAACAGTCCCTGAGCAGGAACCAGGACTCGGGCCTGCACCAGCTGGGGAACGGGCACCTGCGGAGTCCGGTGCCCCTCAGGCCTTTCCCTGCAGCCTCAGCCTCTCCATCACCCCTTCCCATGCTCCACTCATGTTTCGATCTGGGCTCCACACCCAGCCTTCTGGACCTGGCTCTGTCCCCGCCTGGGATCCTGCTCACAGGTCCTGTGGTCCCCAGGATGGGAGAGTCACTGGGAGGCCAGCAGCAGGCAGCTCCTGTCCTGTTGGGGAGAACCTCCCTGCTGGCCCCAGCAAGGCACACCTGCCTGCTGGGGCTACCTAGGGACCCACTTTGGACCAGAGGACATGGCCTGGGGCAGCATCAGGCAAGGCGACAGTGCTGCTGCCAGAGCCTCCTCCCCTGGCCCTCTCCTTTCACTGTGGCCTCCCCCACACCGTTCCCCTTTTCCTCTCACTTGTCCTTCAGTGTCCCTTCAGCCCCTACCTGTCCCACTGCCTCCACTGTTTGCCTCACGGCCACAGCCACTATAGCACCGGCCCCACTGCCCAAGAGTCTCCCTGCCTGCCAGCCGTGAGCCAGCTGTGAATCTGGGAGGCTGGTCCTGCCCTGTGCTGGGGAGCTCCAGGCCAGGCCATGGGGCTGGAGTTCCCCCAGTTTGAGCAGGACCTGCCATGACGGCAGGGTCTGATCTGCTGACTGTGGGGACATCACGTGACAGCAGACCCCGTGCCCAGAGGCCTGGGAAGAATAAGGCTGGAGAGCAGTGGTGACCGGTGGTGGCTGCTCATGCTTGGTAGCTCGCTTGCTGTCTCCAGACACATCAGAGGGCTCTGGAGACCGGTTTATTTCCTGGTCTCGTTGCTCTTGCATGAATGCCACTCCTAGGGGGCAGTAGGTTCAACTGGAGCTGCCCTCGGCATCCTGAAGGCGGCAGAGAGGGCCCACCACCCTGACAGGCCTGGAGTCAGACCTCCCCATCCAGGGCGGCTCAGGTCTGCACCCACCCCAGCACGCGAGGACCAACTCATCTTCCTGTGCCACACAAGCTGCCCAGACCCTAGGTGCTGCAGGAGGGAGGGCATCCAGGTCCCTGTGCCCAGTCAGGTGCGCTCCCTTCCCTGCCTCCTTCCTGCTGCATTCCACACAGCCCCGCCACCAGGCTTCCCAGCCTTGGCACACATGGGTCTTATCCTGGCAGCTCCTCTCAGCCAGGCGGGCACATCCTGCATGTCAGTTGATTCTAACGTTGTGCTCGGATGTCCCCAAGCTTCCCAGTCCAGCAAGGCTGGGGAGTCAGACATCGGAACCCAGGCAGCATTGCAGGACCAGCAGCCATCTTCCTTGCCAACCTGAGCTCCCCAGCAGGGGCAATGGTCTCCTTGGGATCCTGGGTGGGCTGGACTCCAGGCTCACTGTAGGGCCTCCGAAGTGTCTGCAGATCTCTGTGCCTCCTGTGACGCCCACAGCCAGGCCTGGGTCTGGGTTGCTCAGAGGACAGAGCACTGCCATGCTCTGGCGGTTACCTGTACAATTCACCTGTCAGTGCAGGTGCACTTTCCCCCACCCCTGCATGCACACCTGAGTGGGAGAGAGGGTGGTTCAGACGGGAGGTCAGTTGCCAAATGGCACATGGACTGGCGGAGCAGAGACAGGTCCTGCCTGTGCCTGGGACCCAGGTCAGCCTCCCAGGACACTGCAGGCTGGCCACCCTCCTGCTCCAGGGCCCAGCTGTGGGCACACAGCCTCCTGACCCTCTAAGTGCCCACCAACCCCAGGCTGAGCTGCTGCTCTCCTGGTGGCCCACAGACCTAGGTCAGCCTTTAGTCACATCCTGAGGGAAGATCATGGCCAGAGCCTGGCACGGGGCAGGTGGTAGCTGGGCACCACCTGATGGGAGCAGGATGGGCCACGCTGCATCCTCCCCAGAACTGCCCTCCCTGCTGGGGCAAAGCCAGGCCTGTCGGCAGCAGCGGGCCCTGTGGCTGCTTTTCCTACTCCCACGGACGCCACATGCTCTTGGCCGCAGGCGAGGCTGATGGGACCCAGATGGAGCTGGGGCGGCCTCGGAGGGCATCAGGACCGGGTGAGCCTGGGGGCTCCACCTTCTGGTTTGGGGGCCCTGCTTTGCCTGAGGAAAGATGACGCCAGCCCTGGTCCAGGTCCAGGTGCCTTCCCATCAGCTGTATACCAGCCATCAGCACCAGCCGCAGGTCCCCACAAGGCTCTGTCCCTAGGAGTGGGGCAGGCTTCCCAGCGGTGGTACAGAGTCTGGGGGCCGACCATGGGCTGAGGTCAGTTGGGGTGGCCTCCTAGCACCATGGGTAGAGCCTGCCCCGGTCTCACACTCTGGGTCTCTCTGTGCCTCCCATGACAGTGCACCCACTGGCAGTCCTTTGTAGATCGGGGCATGCTCTGGTGTGAAGAGGAGGTCCCATCCCTGGCGGTCAGGCCCCATCTCCAGGGCCCACGCCTCAGGCCTCTGGAACGCACCCCACCGCCAGCAAGCACCTTACTCAGCTCCATTGACTCCACGTGCACACCCCACCCCCACCTGAAATAAACACGAGGTCTTAGTAGCCCCCTGGTGGCCCCTGCTAAGGGCTTGGACACCCCATTTCAGCCCCTTCTCAAAGCCCTAAACAGAAAGAGCAGAGCCAGCCGCCCCTCACCCCAGCTCCCACCAAGCCCCTCCTTGTTGTGGGGCCATACCCATGCCCACACTGTTGTCCTTCTCTTCCTGCCCAGCCCTCAGAGCCCCACAGCCTGACCAGCAGCGGACCACCTGCCCACTGTATCTCACCGTTGGCCCAAGGCTACCTGTGGGCAGGGCTCCCTCGGCTACCTCACCCTGGCTGATCCCCGGGCTTGGGCACAGTATCGGCTGCCTGGGGCTTGGTCTTGGGCGTCTCTGACCCACAGACCACTTGGGGTGCCTGCAGGACAGGGAAGCTGAGGGCAAGGAGAGGCCTCCTGCTGGGGTCCTGCTCCAGGCAGCCTCTGCTTCCTGCCAGGTATGCCTGCCTGCCTGGGCCCTCCAGCTTCTCAGACCACACTGTGACCCTGCAGAAGGCAGCCTGAGGGGGCCAGGCCCAAAGTCCAACCCGTGGTCACTGCTTGGCCACCATTCCTAGGCAGTGCTGACCCCCAGGAGGTCCCCCAGCGGACAGAGGGGTGAGGACAAGAGGGCCCAGCCCCAGTGCCTGTCATCCCCATGCTGTCCTGAGGGTCCACCCCCAGACCTGCCTCTCAACACCTGTCCCTACTGTGCACCAAGGCACACAGGCTCCTCGTCCAACCTCAGTTCCAGCCATCTGAGGGCCTTTCTGGCCATGGGGCTGGGGAGACCTTGCCTACCCAGGCATGGTGACACTAGCCAGGGGTCTGGGGCCCATCAGCAGCCATGCACTGTCCAGGCTGGTGCTGATGGCGGCGGGAACCTGGGTGGTCTCTTGGGGTCTTTCTCTGGCCTCGCCGGGGGGGGGGGGCACCATAGGGACAGGCGGTCCTTGCAGCTGTTTGGGGCCATCCCTGGGACAGAGGGGCCCATCCACACATCAGCTCCTGCCACATTGTCTTCCCATCCTGACCGGAGGCTCTGGTGGGCCCCTCAGCCCTCCCGTGGGCCGTGACTAAAACGGAGCCCCCGGCCCGCCCTTCTGCTGGCTTTGTGCGCCGGGCCTTTCACTGCCCGACCATGGGAAAGGCCGCGTCAGCGCCCGCTTTGTCTGCCCCTTCCCGCCACCGTTCTCAGGGCGGACAAAGCCAGCCCGTTCACAGCCGCCCGGGCGGACGGAGCGATTCACTGTTTGGATAATTCGACCACAAAACCCTCGTGGCCCTGTCGCCCTCATCAGCTGGACCCGGCCCCCACCCCCTACAGCCTTTCAGGACTCTCTCGAGAGGAAATTCCCACAGGCCCCAGGGCCAGGCGCGAGCCCTGGAAAAACAGCGGCTCAGGCCCCAGACACCCCATCCAAGGCCACCACCCGCAGTGGGTCTGTGGCCCTGCCTGGCACAGGGCTTCTCCCTTCCCGTTTCCCTGGCAGCCAGCCTAGGGCTCTGGCTGGGCACCGCTTCCCTCTGGCCTCATCTTACTTTCTAGACCTGCAAATTTGGGGGCTACATCAGATTGGGTGTGAAGGTCCAGTTCAGATCCCCAGTGGTGGGAAACCAGCTGCCCTTTCTCCTTGTCCACTGGGCTCTGTGTCTGGCCAACTCCTCCCGAGTGCTGGGCACGTGTGGGAGGCAGCCGGGGAGAGGCTCTGGGTGCAGGTGCAGCTGCTGGATTGGGAGGGAGAGGCCAGCAGGCTGGAGGCTGGAGCCTCTGGCCTGCCACGCTGCCTCAGACCCCCACCCAGCTGGACCAGCACACTGGGTCCTCAGCCAGGACCCTGCCTCTGCACTCTGACCTCCCTGCTTTGACTACAAGAGTGCCTCTGTAACCCTTCCTCCCGGCCGGCCCTGCCTCCTCTGCCTCCACCTCCATCCGTCCTCCAGCACAGCCTTGTGTTGCCTCCGCCGGCCGACCCACAAGATGTCCAGACCTGAACATCCCCACCATCTGGCCCCAGCCACCACCCCTCTCCTGGCGACTGCAGCAGCCCCTGACACCCTCTTCCGACCTCTGCTAGGCAATGCTCACCCCCTGCCCCAGAACCAATGTACTCCTCTCCTGGCCTCCTCTGTCCCCAGCACAGAGCACGCTCCCCAGTCCCTCCACCCTCCACCTCCTCATGTGCCCCCGACACTGTGGGCCCCTTCTTCAGCCCTTGGCTGGGGAGTCTTCTTGGTGGGCCACACGCCATTCCTAGGCCACCACAGCAATCCGCAGTGGTGCAGTTGTCTCTACGGCCTTTTCTCACGTCTCATTTCCTCCTTAGCTGGTTTCCTGCACTGGAGCTGCCGTCCAGGAGGGGCTCGGGTCTGCCCTGCTCACTGCGGTGCCTGGGCACAGGGCACAGGTGCCTCTGGTAGGCAGCCAACGGATGCAGGGGGCTGCGCAGAGCCCCCTCCCAGAGGAACCCTGTGTCCCGAGAGCTGTCCTGTACCCCCCAGTGGTCCCGTTCCTGCAGGCAGGGCACCCGTCCCCACCTGCAGCCCCTGTGGTCTGTCTTCCTCCATCTCTCTTCCTTCCCAGCCTTGAGCCTCTGCAGCCCTATACCAGGCCAGGCACACTGAGAGTCACCTCGAATGTCCTTGCTGGGCACCTAATGACAACACTGATCCCAGGGCTGTTCCTGAGCCTCTGCTTCATGGTCCCCATGCAATAGGAAGGCCCTGGACAGCACCAGGTGGGATGTGTGGGCCAGGAGGACACCTCCTCTCCCCCTCACCTCCTCAGCCAGAAGCTGGACTCCAGGCGTGTTCCAGCCATGTCACTGCACCCTGGAGCACTCATCCCCTTTGGGGCCATGCAGACAGCCTTTGGGGGTACCATTCCTGGAGGGAGAGATTAAAGGCCAGAGAAGGGAAGGACCAGCCCAGGGCCCCATGATCTGGGCACACAGAGACTCCACGGCCACGCAGAGCAGCCTCTCAAGGGCTCCCCTTGGTCAAGGGGCTCCTGGTGGTCCTGGGGACTCCTGGTGGCCCTCAGGCCTTATGCCAGCGGTGTCCTAGAGCACTGTACCAATTAAGGATATTTGCTCTATGCAGCCTGGGCCCAATTCTCCCACCCTTCCTGAGCTTCCCTGCCTGGACCAGGCCTTGGGCTGCAGGAGCTGCTGCAGGAGGCCTTGGTGGCTGGGTCTGGGGCTGTGTGAGCAGGCTGGGGCCCTGGGGGAAGTGTCTGGCTGGGAGGTATGAGCAGCTCCAGAGCTGTTCACCTGACCAGCACCTTCCCCTTGGAAACACCTGTGGGCTGAGGTTGCTACCTTCTGTTGGGAACATGTCTGTCCTGGATGGAAATGGAGCAGGATCGAGGGGACCACGGTTCTACGGTGCCACAGCTGAGTAATCGTCAGGAAGAATCGGAAGTGGAGTCCTTTGACAAGATTCATCTCATAGAAATATTCGTTGGGTATTTGCTCCCTGAACGGAGGGCAAAATGCATACCGGTGGGACCATCTGTGCTGAAACACATGCACACGGCAGCGCAAACTATCAACCAGATTCCCTCTGCCCCTGGGGCCTCCACCCTCCCTGGGCTCACCAGGTGCCCCTGCGCCGGGAAAGAGGCTCTCCTCCTGTGAGTGTGTGCATGTGCGTATGTGTGAGTGTGTGTGTGTGTGTGTGTGTGTGTGTGAGTGCATGTGTTTGTGCATGTGTATGTGTGTGTGCACGAGTGTATGTCAACGTATTGCGAGTGTGTGGGTGTGTGTGAATGTATGTGTTTGTGTGTGTGAATGTGTGTGGCTTGTGTGAGTGCATGTGTGTGCGTGTGTGTGCGTGCGCGCTTGCCACTGAGAGTGGACCCTGGCTCAAGCATGCCAGACAAGGGCTCCCCACGAGTTGCCCTAGCCTGAGAGGGTTTTCTCCTCTTGATGGGGACGCAGTACCCAAGGGCATCACGCTGGCATCTGAGGGCCTTTATGTGCAACGCTGGTATAAGTTACAGGAAAGCAGATGGAAATAAACCTTAAAATATAGCAAGAGCATATTTTTAAAATTCCCCCTGCAGGGAAGTAAATATCAGGGACAGAGAGCGACAGTGGCCTGGAAGACAGGAGCCTGCGGAAGAAGCTGCACCCACACAGGCTGCTCGCGAGGTGCAGATAAGCGGTGTGTGGGGGGGGTTGCTTTCCACACCTGCTTTAGTGTGTCTGATGTGACGTGTTTAAATTACTTCAGAAATGGTTGCATCTGTTAAAAGACTGGGTGGGACTCTTTTTTAAGTCCTGCAATGTGGTAAAACGGACCCGTTGGTCTGTACGCAGTCACAGAGCTGGGTGACCCACAGGCCTCTCAGAGGTCGGGCACTTTCCCTTGCAGAAGTCGCCTTTGCCTACATGAGAGGGCATTTGTGGAGGCCACCCATGGCCCTCTCGGCCCCCATGGCCCCCATGGCCCCCATGGCCTGCTTTGCTGCCGACTGAATCCTTAGCCTTCGCACTTCCCTTGGGAGTGTACCACCCCTGTCCTTCTCATTTCACGAGCTTCCTGAGGTCCCCATCCTTCCCTGGTGCCTTCATCCCTCCCTGAGGATCCCCATCCCTCCCTTGGAGCCCCTATCCCTCTCCTGAGTACCCCATCCTTCCCTGGGGCCCCCATCCTTCTCTGGTGCCTCCATCCCTCCCTGAGGATTCCCATTCCTCCCCTGGAGTCTTCCGTCCCTTTCCTGAGTCCCCCATCCTACCCTGGGGCCTCCATTCATCCCCTAGGGTATTCATCTGACTCCTGAGGCACCACCCAGGGACTGAGGGGTTTGGAGCCTGTGTTGTGTGCTGGTCTTGGCCCGGAGAGGCCTCTGGGGTCTCATAATGACCTGAGGGCACCTCTGTGAAGCCCGAATCACCTCAGCACTCATCAGTCCCCTGTAATATCGCCGACTCTCCGGCTCAGCATCACTGAGTGCTAAGTCTGCTGGCCCCTGGTCCTGGCACTAGTCCATGTACCCTGTCCCAGCATACTGACCTTCTTTTGGAGGGCAGGAATACAGACAGGCTATGTGACAGGCAAAGGGCACAGGTAGGAGAGGGTAGTGAATCTGCATCAGGCTCTGAACTGTCTCAGCCCCTCTGCTACCTGCCCACTCCCATGGAGACGTGTGGGAGACCAGGCCACCATCCACTTTCAGGGGGCCTCCCAGGCCCTTAGACTCATTCTCTGTCCCCATCCTTTATTCAGTCTGCAGCTAGAAGGTCATGCACCTCCTTCTTGGAGAGGATTCAGTCCAGTTCCTGTCCTCAACTCCCCCCAGCTGGGAGCAGCAGTGACCAGCAAGCCTGCAAGCTACAGTGACACCTCTCCACCAGCCTCCCAACCTTCTTGCCTCCTCTGTCTCTGCTGCTTCATCGCCGCCTTCAGGAAGGTTCCATGACCCCTGGTCCTTCCTTCTAGATGTGAGGCCTACAGCCTTGTCCTCAAAAGGTCCCTCTGGCAGTGGAGAGAGGCAAGGACCTGGGGTACTGAGGTCAGGCCGGGCCAAGGAGGGTGGGGCTTTCTGGGGTTGAGCCCTGTGGTTGGTGGCCCCTGTCACAACAGCCCAGCCAGTGGGAGGGGCAGACCTCTGAAGGCCACAGGGAGGAGCAGCCCGGAGCTGGGACTGGACTATGACCCTGGCCATCTCCCTGCCTAGCTCCTGTCTGCCCTTGTCACCCTGGCTGCAGAACTCGGTCCCCAGGGCCCAAGTTTCCAAACTGTGGTTCCAGCAACAGCAGAGCTGAGAGATAAATGCCCAGGCTTCAGCCATGGACAAGTCATCGGCTGGGGAGAGTGCAGACCTGCTGGGCCCAGGGGAGTGGGGCCTGTCCTTTAGGCCTGCGCACAGCCCAAGCAGCCACAGGCTGAGGGTGAGAGTGCTGAGCTCAGATCCTGAGCCCCCGTCCTGTAGGGCTCTGCATGGGGCCGAGACACTCCTACAGCTGCTGGCCAGGGTTGCGCGTGGGGACTCTAGAGAGAGCTAGTTCTCCCAGCTCCCTTTTACAGAGAGGAAACCGAGGCCCAGAGAAAAGCAGCTGGCTTGAACAGAACACAGGGCAGACGGAGGCTTCATAGGTGGCAGCAGGTCCCTGGTGCCAGAAGGGGTCCTATCTCATGGTGAGGGGGTGTTGAGACAAGGAGGCAAAGCCGGTCCTGTGGAGGTCAAGGAGGCCCTTGTGTCCAGCCTCTTCAGAGAGGCTGAAGAGGGGGCCTTGTGAAGGCTGGAGTCTCCTGTCTGCAGGGTCTGGAGCTGGTTGGGCCAGTTTTGCCACCCTCCCTGGGAACCCAGGTTCATCACCTGACCTTGCTCCATGGGCTCCGTTTCCAGGCCTATGAGATGAGGGCTGGTGTCCTGAGTCCCCCAGACCCCCGTCCCTGGAGGAAGAGGCCTGCAGGTTCATGCGCCCCGAGTCCCACGCCATCACAGTCTGAGTCCTTCACCTTCGGTTTAGCCTCACTCCAGCCCAGGTGCTGAGAAGTTTCTCCCAGGCAAGGGAACAGAGTCCTGAGAGGCACTTGGAAATGACAGGACCTTCCATCGCTCCCCATTGCCCAGAATCCAGACTCTCGAGATACACTCCTTCACCCTCCAGCCTCATCCCCTAAAAGCTGGCTCAGTGTTGGCACTGGATTCCTGGCTCTGGGGTCCTGCTTTTGGCAGATGGCAGTAATTAGCTGTGGGGGTGCTCAGGCCAGGGTAGGTTGGGGTTAGGCTCTGCCTGCGGAGCAGGTGACTCTAGAGATTGGACAGGAGACCCTCAGGGGCTCAGAGGGGAGGGGAGTGCTGAGCAAAGACACCCTCAGTCCCCAGCAGGGCCTCAGAGGATGTCAGGGGGACTGGGTTTGGCACCCATGCCCTGTCTCGCCTGGTGGCTGCAGCCAAGACACAGAAGATGTCTATGTCATGGTCCTTCCTCCAGGCAACAGGAATATTGGCCCCTAGGCTTCACAGGGCTGTCAGGAGGATGGCCCGTCCCACAGGATCTGTCGAATGTCCTCTCTTTTTTCTTATGAGAGAGAAAAAGAAGAGAGAATCAATAATTGATTTTATTTCTTTTTCATCAGGCCTTTATTTCTCTGACACTTAGTTGTATACATGGTGCTGGGGTTTGAACCCAGGTCCTTGTGCGTGCCAGGCAAGTGCTCTGCTGCTGAGCCACCACTCCAGCCCATGTCAAATGTTCTTACATTTGACAAAAAACTCTGAGCGAGGCAGAGAAGGGACTTTCCTGTACATCTGGGGGCCCACACTGCCCAGGGGGCACCTGAGTCATCCTCTCCACTATTCTGACTTAAAGTCCCAAGATTTGGGGACAGGCGACAGGGTTGGCATGCAGCTTCCATGTGGCCAAGGCTGCACTTGGAGCTGGGCACAAGAACTCTGCACGAGAACATGAGGGGGTCCCGAGGGTCCAGGGTGGCAGGATCAATGTTGGGTTGTCTGGTTCCGATGGCCTCAGAGTGCTCTGAGATATGCGGGTGGCACTTGCTGGGCACCCCGCATGGGATGATCAGTCAGGGGGATGCCTCCTCCTGGGGCACAGCCCAGTTGGAGGGATGTACCTTGTGTTGCTAGGGAGCACCTCAAAGGCTCAGACTGGGAATCTGCACCTCTGGGAACTCCCTCACTGGGGAGGGCGCTCTCCGCAGCTGGAAAGCTTGGAGATGTCCAGATGACCTGCAGGGGAATGTCACCCCGTGCATGCGTGAAGGTGATCCCACACCCAGAGCTGCCGTGGGCACTGAGCACACACCCCACGGGAGTCCTACGATGGCCACGCAGCCTAGAAACACCTGCCGTCCAGTGACCTCACGCCCACTGTGACAACAGGGCCACACATTCCCCAGCCATCTACAGTGACACTGTGCAAACACACCTACCGCCTGGGTCAGATGAAAGGCTGGTGGCTCCCACACCAGGCGCAGCAGTTCCTGCTGTGACAACCAGCATCTGGCTGTGAATCTCTCTGCTAGGCTTCCGGCTGTGATGCTAGACGCTCCTGCTTAAAAAGCTGGTCTTGTCACACCAGCAGCAGCCGCCTCAGCTCGCATTCACCTCCTCTCTGGGTGGTGTGGAGAGACCAGGTCAAGTGACTGACTGCACTGTCCAGGTCAGCACATGTAGCGCAAAACGGTCACAGGATGGAACCAGCACAGCTCTCAGGACGCATCCCATCACACAATGCAACCTGGGGCCTGGCAGGTCCCGTCCCTGTCTCCTGGGACCTTTGTTCTCTTTGTAAGCTAGGGATGAAGGTACCCGGAGGGCGCCCCTCCTGCCCCCATCTTCCCTGTGGGGCAGGTCCAGGGAGCCCCAGGCAGCTGGCCTTGGCATTCACAGGTCTGCCCAGCTCTTCATGGTTTGCAAAGGCTTCTTGCCCTGTGGTTGACCTGGGATGGCTCCCTCGGGGCAGGGCTGGAGTCCTGGTGTCTAATCTGCAGTGGGGAAATGGGCTCGGATGGGGGTGACCTGCCCCAGGTGCCCGAGGAGCCTGACTCCTGCCACACCCTCCCAGCACTACCCTCTGGGGGCTCCTCTAAGGGCCCTGGCCCTCTAGTAGGGTGGCTATGGGGAGCCCATGGTGTCTGCCTCAGAGCCATGGGAACCCCCACCCTGGCTGCCACTAGGGCTGCTCTAACATGGAATGGTTAATGTTCAAACCACAGCAAGAAATTGGCCCCTCTCTCCCTGGCCTCAACACCACACAGTCACCACAAACTTGAAGAGCTAACTCATCCCAAGAGGCTCAAGCCCAGGTCCTCCCTGCCTGCCCTGCTACTCAGAGGCAGAGGCCTCCTGGGGCCTGGAAGACACCTTGGGGACCACAGGGCCAGCAGAGGGGACACCTCTACCCAGTGCTGGCTGCAGGCAGTGTCTTTCCAACAGCAGCATCTCTTAAAAACAGCACTGACCATTTTTCTTCATTAAAAAGAGCAATCCTCACGGCTTTCTAGAAAGTGTCCGCAGGAAAGAGGGGGAACTGGGTCTGTCCAGACGTGGACTATTGTCCAACACTCAGAAAAGCGCTCTCAAGCCATCAGAAGGCTTGGGGGACGCCAGTCCTATGCCACTCCAACCCCAGCATTCTGGAACAGGGCGGCCGGGGGCCCCGGTGGGCGGAAGATGAGCAGGTGGGGCATAGGGGACTGGGGGGCAGTGGAAGCACCTGTGTGGCCTCGTGACAGGGGACATAATCATGCTTTGTCCACACCCACAGAGTGAGCCTGACGTGCGCTGTGACGGGAGCTAGTCCTTCATCAGGGTCAGCTCACTGACTGTAACTGGCAACCAGGCAGGTGCAGGTGAGAGTGACAGGGAGCTGGGACGCGGGACGCAGCACCCGCCCTTCCGCGATTCTGTAAACCTGAAACTGTTCTAAAAGGTCTATTTTTAAAAAGACAAGCAGCCCCTAAGTTACACCCACACTGACTAGTGTGGGTGGACCCCACAGACACAGGGCAAGAATGAAGCCTGTCACTTAAGTGGTCCTGAGGTGTGGACAGGTGACAGGAGGCTACCATGGCCAGGAAGGCAGGCGGGCCTATGGATGCTGTCCTCCCTCTGGATAGACGATAACACAGAGGGTTTGGTTTCTGAAAAGTCACTGGGCTGTCCACTTCTACTGTGTCCACTTCCCTGTGGGTTACACGTCATTAGAAATTTCCAGAAAGCGTAGTGTTGGTGGTAGGAAACTGGAAATCCCAGACAGGGACTAGAGGATGCCTCCCTCGTCTGCGCTCTCCCCGCTGACAGGGTCCTCCGTCCCTTGCTTCCCAAGGGTATGCTAGCTGCAGATGACACCAGCACCCCCACCTTGGGCTCAGGCCTGCGAGGCCTCTGCTCACTGGGGTTGGCCGAGCTGAGCGTCAGCAGTGAAGAGGTTCAGCAGTCCTCGAAGTGTGAATCACAGAATCTTGGAAGGATGTTCTCTGGGTTCAGGAAACCCCCCCTCGATGCCACCTCAGCCAGGCCCCAAGGCTAGGGGCCTCTGTCCCTGCCTCCAGGGGCTCCCAGGTTGGTGGTTCCAGCCGTTGGGAGGGTATTGAGGGAAGGTTGGGGATGCCGGGGCCTGTGCCAGGACGGGCACCTGGGTCCTCCCTGGGCACCCCATTGCGGCAGCTCTAAGATCCCCAGGGCACCCTGTGTCCTCGGCAGTGGCAGGGCTGGGTCTGAGCCAGGCCAGGGCTGGGGCTGGGCCGGTGACATCATGAATTGAGCTTTGCCAGTTCTTTCCCGACCTCGGAAACCCCAACATCCCGCTCCAGGAACTGGCCTGCGGCATTGGCTTTGGCTGGCCGCCCCAGGAGTGCGGCAGGGAGGCCCTGGGCCCCCAGCTGGTCCCTGAGCCCCCCTCCTTCCAGGGCTTCCGGGGATCCTGGGCCAGTGTGAGAACCAGCAGGGTCAGCTCCCTGGGCCCCCGCCCCACCCCCTTCCTTTACTGCAAGAAAAATAAACAGCTGTCCAGCCTCCGGGAGGCCGAGCCCTGCCTCCTCCGCCTGGGGCTGACTCACCGCCTATCTGGGGAGGAGCAGCATGCAGGGGCCCAGGGCTGTCCCAGAAGCCCCGTGGGGACCTTGGTTCAGGGCCCTCTCTTCCAGCCCCAGCATCTCCCTTGTGCCAGAAGGATAAGGCGATACATCTATCCCAGGACACCTGGGCTCAGCCGCAGCCCCTGCACTCCCTCCAGCTACCGTCTGACCTACAGCTAAGCCCTGACCTGTCCTCACCCAGTGGCCTCCTTGGCCCAAAGCAGATACCACCTGGCATCTCTCACCCTCCCCATGGCTGTGGACAGGGAGGACTGAGGAAGACCGTAAAGAACAGGGTTCAGGGTTCACCTGGATCCCCACCAGGGCTCACACCATAGAGCAAGAAAGTGGACGAGGCGGAAATGAGGACAGGTGTCGGGGAGCCCACCATGCTGGGGCCCACAGTTCTGGCCATGGGCATCCTTCCTCTCTGTCCTCTCACCCCTTCCTTCTCTCTTCTCCACCTATGACTTTCAGCACTCTAAGCTGGCTCCTTCGGATGGACACTGGGGAAGGAAGCCCATGGTGCCCTCTCTGCGGGCGGGCCAGCAGGTGGCTCTGTCTTTAGCCTGCTGTGCAGCAGTGACCCTGTCCTCAGAGCCACGTGGGCAAGAGGAAGGAGAGGGTCTCCCTGCCCTCAGAAGAGGCTCGTGGGGGCCACCATGGAGATGGAGGGGCACTCCAGGCAGCGGGGGCCTGGGCAGAGGTGCAGAGGCTGAACTGCCAGAGCACTGGAATGCAGGGCACCAGGCGCGCGCCTTGGGGACAATGCGGAGGCACTTGCCCCAGAAGCTCTGGGGGATGACGAGGGCGGGGCTGGAGGCCGAGCAGAGGGCCTGGAGGGGCAGAGGCCTATCAGAGGGCGCCTGGAGCCCTGCTGGGTTCCCACGCTGGCCAGCGGGCAGGTGTGGCCTGAAGGTCAGCTAGCAGCGGGAGGCAGCGAGAGCCAGAGTCTGCAGAGCCTCAGCCAATTAACCTGTGAGCGCCCAGGGAGAGGCTAAGAAGCTTTGCCTTTTGTCTGGCTAATTATTCTGCATGGACACTTCTCCTTTCCTCCAGGGAGCTCCGATGCTGCAGAACTTTAATTAAAAACAGGCTGCTTGCTCCATTACCCCAGGGGTGGGGCCACCAGGGGAACCTGCAGGTCACCCTCCCCAGCCCAAGCCTGTGCTCCAGGGCACCTTCCTTTGCTGCCCTTCAGGCTGAAGGACCCTGTCCCCGCTCCCCAGGCAGGAGGGAGAGGCTGCAGAAAGGCAGAGAGGGCCTGCTGGGCGAGGACCCCCTCCCCGCAGCCTGACCGTATGGTCAGCTTCCTAGAGCACAGCTGGCCTGTGAAGGGCTGTGAGGTGCCCAGGCACCTCCTGGGGCCCCTGTCATCAAGGCCGCAGCTTCCTGGGCACCCCAGATCTGTGGGGGACAGGTGGGGCGTGGGCGTCATCAGGTGATGCCGAGGCCCATTCATGGTGGAGGACCCATGTCCAGTCCACAAGCCCACAGGGTGCCCAGCCCTACAGAGCACCCAAAGGGGCTGGAGGACGTTTACTGCCCCAAGGGGATGACACCCTCAGCGCCGCCTGGACAGTGAGGCCTCCTGCGTGCCCTGTGGCCCTGATGTCACCTCAGGGCTGGCTCAGGTCCCATTTTACTGCTGAAGAAATGAGGTACCCAGGGGTGTGGGAACGTGTCTGGGAGTGGGCCTGTTCCCTCCATGCCACGGTGGCTTCTTCCCTCTTGGGAATGAAGGAGCCCAGACCGCCCAGGACCCTGCCCTGTCCCCCAGCTGACTCAGAGGCTGAGCGCAGAGGGGCTCCTATGGCAGGCCCAGCCTGGGTGGCGGGAGTCAGCCCTGTGCCTGGGTCCACCTGCTGCAGGGCTGACCTGAGCTTCGCTGGGTGCCTCTGCCTTTGCATGGGTGCCCTTCCTGCGTCCTGAACCCTCACAGAGCCATGGGAGAGATGACTTCCATTTCACAGGGGAAGAAAATGAGGCTCTGAGAAGTTAGGATGGCAAACCCCAGGGCCATGTGGGGAACAAGGGAGCTGGGCACTGGTGTGGAGGCCTTGGTCCGCCACCATGCAGGCTGTAAAGCCCAGTCTGCCCCGTTCTGGGCAGGGCCCCACCAGACCCTCTGGAGAACAAACTTTTCTGGGCCAGCCCAGGGTGGGCTCTGGGAGCTGTGGTGAGTGGAGGGACGGCACAGCCCCTCAGTCCTTGGGGTGCTCTGAGGCTCTGGAATGCCTGCCTGCCCTGGGGCTTCCTGGGAGGAGGCGTCACAGGGACTGGCCTGGAAGGACACCTGGGAGTTTCTGGCAAAACAGGCAGATGCTCACTTGGGAAGGGCCCGTGAGAAAGGGGCCAGCAATCCTGTGGGCTTGAGTGGTGCCACTCTGTCTTTTATGGCAGGGGACGTGCTGGTGTGTCTGAGGTCCCGACCGCCATCAAGCCCCACAGGCTGGACCTGGCTGACTGCAGCCTGGGCCCCAGAATGGCCGTGGGAAAGGTCCTGCTCCCTGCCTGCCGTCACACACTTACCTGACCATTTGCTTGTCTCGGTCCACCCCTCCAACTTCATGGACTTGTTTGCGCGTCCTTGCCCCATGCACCTCCCTGTCCTTCCATCACAGCCCCCACCCCATAAGCCCTCTGTTTGCTGATTCCTTTGCTCTTCAGGAGGCTGGGGGCAGGAGCTGGTGTGGAGCCTGCAAGGGGAGACCGCACCTGTAAAAGAGGACCCAGCAGTGACGGGGCAGCCAAGAGCACAATGGGGATCTGAGGGTACCCACTGGATGTGACCCCTGGAAGTCTCCTGGCCGTAGCAGTCAGTGGACCAGGCTTGGGTGCTGAGCTGGCCTCACCCCCAGGCCACAGGCCCTGGGCCTCCAGAGTGCTGCTCACAGGACCATCCAGGCTCCTCCTGGGAGGCTCGCTGGCAGGGCCCAGGCCTTGCTGGCCTCTCAGAGGCCTCAGAAGGCCTGGGCGGCCAGGGCTGAGTTATTCTCATCAGGTCAGTGCAGCCCCACTCCTGTGAACCTACCGGCTTGCAGGTGGACAGCACCCAGCCTCAGGAAGTGGACCAATGGGTCACAACCCCAGATGAACCGACCTGCACCCAGGTGGCATGGCCCCTGGGCCTCCTCCCTGACCTCAGTGATTGGTAGCAAGGCTCTTCTGGCTCTTGCTCGGGAGTGTGCCAGCACAGGGGCCCCCAGTCTGGCTCCCCAAGGGGGACTGAGTGTAGGCGGTGAGAGTGGTGGGCTGCTCTGTCCAAGGCCACCCATGAGGGCTTACAGGAGCCAAGGACGCAGCCACAGGGAGCCTTTGGGGTGGAGGCCCTGGCTGCAGCACTGGTGTGGTGGGGACAGGCCCTGTCCCTCTCTGAGTCCCGAGTGCCTTGCGTGCACCTTGGGGGCTGAGCTCACCTACTGGTTTTCCACATTTTTAGCAGCAGAAACCCTTTGTCAAACTAGCCCTTCTGTGGACCGCTGACGCATAAGGCCATCAGAATGGCACTGCCCTTTCTGTGACAGCAGGTGTGCAGGCTGACCCTCTATCTGAGGTGGTCCCTGCTTCCCTGCCCTGCACCCCAGAGCTCCAGGGGCAAGGGCTGAACTAGTCTGCCCACCCTGGTGGTCCCCACCTCTGAGCCCAATCTGCGTGTGCCCCACCTTGGTGACCACACCTTCCCTGAGGAGGTGAACTCCATCTGGAGCTGAAGCCCATCGAGCACTCCCACAGCCCCCTGACTGGGTGTGGGACTCCCAGGCTCTTCTTTCAATCCATTGAGGACAGTCATCATGTTTGACTTGGTTGAAAGTGTCCTCATGGAGCCCTGCGCTGTGCCAAGAGGACAAGAGGTCTAGCCCCCTGTCCCTCTCCAGAAAGATCTCTCGGCCCCTTCCAGTGGGCTTAGGACCTCACTGGGACCTGTCTTGGCATACGGTAGGTACTCAATAAATGCATTTGATGGACAAAGTCTCCACCCGAGCCCATACCGCAGCCTGAACCCAGCTGAAGAGAGGGACAGAGCCTCAGGCCCAACCCTGCGGGAGGGAGCTGGGGAGGGCAGGAGCCTCCGGCTTGCTGGGGTGGCCGGAGGGGTTCCTACGTGTGCACTGCTTGCCCCAAGCTTTAGTCCTTAGACACTTGGTGCCCACGGTATTTTCTCATCTCTGAACCAAGGTCTGAAAGCACCCACCCATCAGTCAGTGTCCCTGTACTCCTGACCTGTCCCGGCTCTGTCCTGGGCCAGGGTGGAGACAATCCAGCCACTGTCCCCTCCTGGCACATATATTCCACTGGGAATCAGCCAAAGGCCTAGGACTGTGCCCAGTAGCAGTCACCTCAGGAACCACAGTGGCCAGGGACCGGGAGGCCTCTTCAGATCAGGAACTTCTCTGAATAGGGGACATCAGGTGAGGAGCAAGAGGACACCTGCAGAGGTCTGCAGGACAGTCCTAGGTGGGCACCAGGATGAGGGGACTGTTTAATGAAGACTGAGGAGGCTGGGGGTGCGGGCACAGGCCTCAGGAAATCAAGAAGACCCAGGCATCCCTTCAAAGGGACAGGTTGGTGGGCTTGAGGTCACCCTGAGTGGCAGCAGGGTGACAAAGCAGGGGCAGACGATGGAGCAGAGGGGACAAGGTGTCTTGGAGGTTGGGTCCAGAGAACAGCTTTGGGGCCCCTTGCTTCACAGCCTCCCTCGATCCATAGGTGGGTGTGATCCTACCAGGTCCTGGGGCAGACCCTGACCCAGGTGGAGAGGGGGCAGCCCCCAGGAAAGGAGCTGGGACAGAGTGGAGTAGACAGCATGAGCCACGCGCTCTGCCTGGAAGCTTATGGCCATGAGCACTTGCCCAGCCCACGGTGCCTGAGCGGGTGAGAGCTGGGCAAGCTCACTCAGGGCAGCTCTGCCCTGCTGTGTCCACGGTGCCACCTGCTCCTCTTCAACCCCACCAGGCATCACACCTGCCGGGCTGTGGTACAACCTGAACTCTGCTTTCCTCCCACAAACCAAAACTCTGGAGGCAGCAGCCCATGGGCTGCCTCCGCAGACCCCCTTCTGCGCTCTGCTTGGAGGGAGCTGCCCTGAGAGGCCTCCCCATTTGTGCAGCCCCTGCTGTCTGCAGAGGCTGAATCATAGCCCTCAAAGAGCCCAAAACTGAGCCCTGTGCCTGAAAAGTCTCCTCATAAGGTAGAGGGGACAAGGTAAGGACGTGGAGGTGGAGGGCATCTGGGATCGCATGGTGGCCCCCAAGTGATCACACGCACCCTCCTGAGGGAGGCAGAGGACGGCGACCCACGGAAGCCCACGTGGAGAGGAGCAGAGGGAATGTGAAGTCTCCGGTCTTGCAGAGTGCAGCGATGTGGCCACCAGCAAAGGACACTGCAGCCCCTGGGGCTGGAAGGGACAGGAGAGTCCTCCTTCAGAGCCTTCACGGGAAGCAACACCCTCCACGTTGGAAGAGGGCACCTGCCACCGTGTTAAGTCATTTGCCCCAGTAGCCCCAAGGAACGCCTGCCCTGTCTCTACAGGGTTCCCGGCATGGACGTCCCTTGCTGTCCTCTGTGGCTGCCCAGCTAGCCTTCCATGCCCTCCCCAGCCCGGAGCCCTGCGGTGATATCTTGAGCCAGCTTTCTCAGGGTGCAGCTGGGGAACCAAGACCAAGCAGCAGAAGGAGCACCCCCAGATAGAGGAGGGCAGAGGACTGAGCAGGGCCCCAAGGGCGTGGGGCTGGCCATGGTGCACTCCGGGGACAGCACAGGTGCAGCAGGGGTGCTGGGTGAGGCGGGACAGGAGGCTGCCCGGCTGGTTCAGGAAAGGATGGAGCTCAGGGTGGGGTCTGGCTGCTGGAGCAGTGGCTGTGCTGGGCACCGGCGGGCAAGGCTTCTTCTGGCCCCGCGTGACTCAACCAGGCTTGTGCTTCAGGCCCCAAGCATGCCATCTGCCACCCAAGCCCTTTTAAGAATAAAAACAAATATTTGTGCGGCATGTTGTGTGTGTTGGGGCTTAGTTTTCTTCTTGAGGCTAAAAATAAGTGCATCTCAGGACCCCACAGGGATTCCTCCCCGCCCGCCCGGGTTGTGCAAGGCCCAGTCTGGCCCACCGGGGCTCCAGTCAGGTTCCCACTGAACTGCCAGCCACAGGAGAATTGAATTGGAAAACAGTCGTGGGCTGAGGGGGCCGATTCCAGCCACACAGGAAGCTTAGGGGGGCCCAGCCACACCCTGGTGGGCAGCGTCAGAGCACCCAGGGAAGGGCTGTGACACTGTCCTGGAAGAAGTGACCTCCAAGCAGAGGCCTAGAGGGGCCCGCAGTCAAGGCTGGGACAGCCACAGAGGGGCTGATGTGGAGAACCCAGAGGCCATGGGGGCGGTCGATGGCCAGCCCCGTGGTCGGAGTTCATATGGATGACAGCTAGGGTCATGCCGCAGGCCCCAGGTCAAGGCCCATCAGGCTGCCCTGTCCTCAGGGAGAGGTCTGTGGGGGTCCAGGGGGAAGCCTCAAACAGGAGGGCCTGCAGCTCTCATGATGGGGAGGGGGCTGCAGGGGGCAGGGGTGCAGGGGTCCCTCAGGAGCAGGCTGAGCCAGATGACAGGCACATGGGCAGTTTGTAGACTGTGAAGGCCGTGTGCACACGGGGAGCGGCTCTGTATCCTCACCGCAAAGTGACCCAAAGGCAGGAGACACTCCCCACAGCCCTGCCCTGTGGAGGTGCCCTGGGCGGTCCCCAGAGATGTTCCTGTCCTCACGGTGGGGACCGGCCCTGATGCACCCCACGGCCCTGAGCAGGGTGGTGAGGACCTCCGGTTCTAGCCTGGCTACCAGCTTGGGGACGTTCTGCTCCCTGCCCTGCAGTTGGCCTCCACGTGGTGGGCAGGACTTCTTCTGAGTGTCCAGCAGGACCGTCTCACTGGCCCTCCTTGCAGCTCCTAGACACTCTTGCCCCAGCTTACAGAGGAGGAAACTGAGGCAGGGTGGGGCTGAGGTCACACGGGCAGGCAACACTGCAGTCCACTCCCAGGGCCTGGCCAGCCCCTAGGCCACACTGGTAAAGGAGGGCAGGCCCCTTCAGCCCCAGGCCTCTGAGCAAGAGGCAGGCCCTGTTGCCCTCCACTCTGGAGCTCCCCAGTAATATGTCTGAGGGATATTTGGGGTGCCCAGCCCGGGCCAGGCACACTTTTGGCCTCCTGACTTCTCCCGAGGATTCTGTCCAGAGCCTGCCAGAACTCTGCTCAGGAAGTGCCACTGCTCTGCCTGGAATCCTACTGCTTCTCCATGGCCCCATGGTACCCAGTCTGTAGCAGTAGACTCCTCACCGTCCTGCTGCTTCCACTCCACTGCTCTGGCTCTCCCTGCCGAGCAGCTGAGGTGTCCTAAGGCCATTTCCTTGTCTGCCAACAAGGGCAGCATCTGCCCCGCAAGTGGCCGCTGAGTATTCGCCTGAGCTGGGCCCTGCTGCCCATCCAGGCTCCCCCACTGCTGTGCTTCCCTCGCTGGGCTCCTCCCAGCAGCCACCCCAGCCCCTGTGGGCCTCTGGCCTGGCCTGTCACTCTGCCTGGAAAAGCCTCCTCTCCCTTGTCTCCTCCAAGGATTGAACTGTGGGCTTCTCCCACCCTCCACTGGGTGGCCTTGGCGGACAGAACGCTCTTCCCTGCCTCCTGCCCCTCCAGCTGCAGCCCCCAGTCGCAGGACTTTGCAATACCACCATGGAACCAGTGAGACCAGGGTGCCCGGGGTCCGCACCTGAGGAGAGGCCCTGCCAGAACCCAGCATCGCGACCTCCCCGGACCCTGGCCCAGAGTTGATGCCCCAACCAGCCATCGAAGCAAGACTCCTTGGCCCTGCGCAGAAAGCACCCCCTCACCTCAGAATCTGGGCCCAGGGCCTGCTCACCTTGCTCCCACACCTAGGGGCAACACTGTGCGTGACTGCCCCTAGTGAGATTGCTCCCTCACCTGGGGGCCACACTGTGCGTGAGTGCCCCTAGTGAGCTTGCTTCCTCACCTGGGGGCCACACTGTGCGTTTGCCCCAGACTCCTGGGCTATGCCTGAGGACTCTGTGTGGTGCTCACAATGTGAAGTCGCTGGCCCTTTCCCCCAGAGTGGGTCCTGGGAGCCGGGGGCGTGGCCTCCTGCAGAGGGCACTCCCTGGCTCCAGGAGACTTCACAGTGACTCAGATACGTCCCTGGCTGGAGCTGCTCCCATCCCAGGGTGTTTGTCGTTGAGATGTAATCGATCCGTCTTTCTTGGGAACCCAGGTGGGGAAGTGGGCGTTGGTCGCCTGCCGCCTCTGGATCCATCGATGAGCAGTGCCCAGTCCGCTCCTGTGGCAGGTGCTGGCACTGCCCCTGTGGACCAGGTGACAGAAGCTCATAGGCTTGGGCCTTGGCTTTGATAGCTCAAATGGGCAGACAGGGCAGCCTAGGGGCAGCTGCCCCGTGCCCACCTGGGCTTGGCTCTTCCCGGGGTCTGGTAAGAACCCCCAGCATGAGCAAGGATCCTCCAGGATCAAGGATCCTCCAGGATCAAGGATCCTCCAGGATCAGCCAGTCCAAATAAGGCACTGAGGCCCAACGGAGGGTGGGAGGCCAGCGGGCTCTTCGTGTTGGGCTGGTGGGGACCCCACGCAGCACCCCACTCAAACCCCAGGCTGCTGACAGAGAGGGGCCCCAGGCCGATGGTTCCAGGGGAACGAGGCAGCAGGGGTTGGGAAGTCAGAGCACGCAGGCCCTTGCCAGAGGGGCACCAGCCCATGAGGGCCACCAACAGCTGACAGTGCCTGTCAAATGCTAGATCTCCAGATGGAAGGGTACCTTATGGGACTTTCCAGAACCTTGCCAGCTTGGGGCAACCCTCTGAGCTCCACTCTCCCCCTGCCCATTGTCTCTGTTTATCCCAGCACCCCAAATGCTGGGTCTCCTCTGCCACCCCCTCCCCCACTGGGGTGACAGCTCAGTGGAAGCCTTTGCTGAGGCCACCCTCACTTGAAGGCTGGGTTTCCCTCAAGCCCCTACTTCCTACCATGGTGGTCTTGGTCATCTTGCCTCCTATCCCAGCCCAGGGCTAACTGAGGGAGGACCCTGTTCAAACTCAGCTCTGGGACCCCATGACGGCCAGCCAAGGTCTTAGTGGTGACCAAAGAGATCAGATGGATGGGTGCCACATCCCATGCCTGGGGATGAGGCAGGGCCCAGGAGCCAGATGAGAGCTTGACTCAGAAACCAGGCCCAGCCTGTGGGGTGGGGCACACAGCCGGGCCAGCCCCGGCAGCAAGATGGGGGCCAGGCCTCAGCACAGGCTGGGGCTTCCAGAAGGAGACCTCCTCAAGAGTCCTGTCCAGTGTCACCTGACAAGACCCTCCCTAGTCACCAGGGACCAGCATCCTGGATGCCCTCCTAAACTTCAGGTGTGTGGCTGCTCACCTGGGAGGGAGCAGCCCGGCCCTGGGAAGGACACCTGTGCCTGGCTCCGGGCAGGTGTCCAACAGCCGCCGGCCCTGTGCCTGCAGGCGCAGCGTTCCTGATCTGCAGCTGAGCTTCCTGCATCCTTGGCCTCCTTGCAAGACCACAGGGGATCCCCTTGGTGGCCACGGTATCCCAGCTGGGCTCAGACAAGAGGTGGCCAAACATGAAGGGACGGGCCAGGCCGCCTGCTGGCCAGGGCCACTTCCCTGCATCCCGGGGGTTGGGGGCTCCCTTGGGAGACATGTGGCTGGGTCTGCAGGGTCTGGGTTTGGGGCAGGCGGCAGGTTCCTAGGCCCCTTGCCAATGCCTCCTGCAGGCCAGCTGCCCACCCCCAGGGCCTCTCGGGGGCACTGCTGTGGGTGCCAAACCTGCAGCTCCCTGGGCCCAGGACTCATGGTTCATTCCTGGGATGCCCTGGGCCCAAGTTCAAGGACCTGAGGAACAGGTAGGGTCCACCCCGGAGGAGGGCCAAGAGGAAAGAATCGGCCAGCCGTGAGCCTCCTGCTCCTGCTCCAGAGGCAGCTGAGGCCCTCTGCTCCCAGGCTCAGGTGTCTCCTGGACAGCACTGGCCCTCTGCTGAGGGCACCTCACGCCTCCCTGTTTGAGCTCTCAGTGATTCCACATTCACTTCCCTCTCATTCCCCTCCTACCTGCCTCCCTGCCCCTTGGCCCCAAGAACACAGCACTACCCACCCAGACACAGCCACTTCCTCCCTTGACCTGGGAGAGGATGGCCCACACCCTCCCTCCTGAACCCTCTCCAGTTCACCCAGATGTCTAACTCAGGTCTTGCTTGCTTCTTCTTAACCCTGTCTTTCTTGTTTTGTCCTTAGTGGAGATAGAGTAGTTTGTCAACTCCTCCATGAGACCTCACCAGAGCTGTTCCTACTTGTACCTGTGTGGCCTTGGACAAGGTTCCTGGGCCTTCCTTTCCCCACATGGGATGAGAGATAGGAGTTGGATAGAAGGAAGACCCAGAGGGCCTGAGTTCCAATCCTGTATCTTTCTCTCACCAGCAGTGTGCCCATGGGCAGCTGCCTGAATTCTCTGATCCTCAGTTTCCCCATGTGTCAAGGGGCCCAGCCCTGACCTAGTTGGGAAGGTTGGGAGGGTGATGGATAGCTGCAGACACCTGCAGCCTGCTTGGGGCCATGCCCAGGGCTCCATGGGACTGCTCGTTTCAAAGAACTCTGCCTGCGTGGGGGCAGCAAGAGCTGAGACGGAGCCCGAGACCGGACAGGCACCTGGGGTGGGCCGCAGACCTCACCACAGGGCTGGCCAGAGCCAGGGGCAGCAGGCTCGGCCTGTGCAAATGCGAGGGTCCAGGGCTAGGGCTTGGGACAGGTGAGGCAGGGAGCCCACTCTGGGAAGGCCCCCGGCATGTGCGGGGCAGCCCCGGGAGGCCGGGCTGGGTTGAGCCGCAGCCAAGAGCTCGGAACAATCTGGGCACCCGGGCCGCGGCTTTCTCAGGGCTCTTTCCTCATTCCTGGCCCTGTGGGAGTAGCCGGACCCCAGCGTTCCGCGGCCGCCGCCACTCGGATCTGCTCACCGTCTCACAGGGAATCAGGGCCTCCTGCCAAACTGCCCAGCCCTGCCCCACACCTGCCAGCACCCTGCGCCCGCCGACCCCCAAGTCCTGGCCCTGCTCCACCTCGAGTGGGGAGACTGAGGCCGTCCATCAGGGAGGGCTGCCCGGGGCTAGCCACATGTGGGGGCAGGGGACAGGATGGCTCAGCACCCTCCTTTCTCCCCCTGGAGGATGCGTCCCCTGGAAAACCCACCTGGAGCCCCTCCACTGAGAACTGGATCTGGGGCCAGTTTCTGTGGGTGCCCTTCTGGGTACAGAGGGGATGGGGCTGTTTGATCAGCGGTTCCGCCCGATGCCAGGCTGCCGAGGACAGCGGGCAGTGGCCAAACCGGCCCCGCCACATGCCTTCCGGTCCTCGGCAAGAATACCATTCATCTCAGGCGGTGCAGGGTTACCGCAGGCTCACAGGGTGGCTCCCAGGAGGAGAGGCAAGGCCTGGTGGGCAGCCAGGGGCTGCTGTGTCCCCAGGGACTGTGGGCTGCCTGGTGAGGGCTTGGCGGGTCCCTGGGAGACACAGTGGACAGATCCGCAGTCCCCTGAGCCTAGACCCTGCTGCCCACCAGAAGGGGCCAGCAGCCGGGATGAGACCACTGCCCCTGCTCCTAAGAGAAGCTCCTGCTCTGCCTGAGGTCAGCCTGAGCCCCCTGCTGTCCCCTGAGGCCTCAGTGACCCTTCCTGGGTGAGGCTGGCTCAGGGCAGTGGCAAGGTGGAGCCCAGCGTGGGGCCTGGACAAGGACTTCACGTGTGTGGACAGAGGGGATGAGGAAGCAGGAATGCGAGGGCACGTCCCTGGGGAGCTGTCATGGCTGTCCCTACCACCAGGCAGGGGCTGCAGGGGCATCGCACAGGGATCCCAAACACACTCGCTTTTCTCATTCCAGCTTTTATTGGGGCCAAGTGTTCCCCCTCACGGGGGGCCAGCAACAGAGCCCACCAAGAGTGGGGTGCTTCAAGGACCTGCAATACCCCTGCACATGGCATGAGAGTGGCCAGGTCCCTACCCGAGCCGCACTGACCCCCACCCTCCTGCAAGGGAGGAGTCTGTCGCAGACAGGGAGGGTGGGGTCAGTGGGTGCCTGGCGGCCCAGCGACAGTGCAGTGCCTCAGTGGCTTCAGGGGCCCCAAGGGTCCGTTTCAAGCAGAAGGAGGAACCTGGTTCAGGGGACAGTGGCTGCAGCCATCCCCCCTCACCTCCAGTACCCAGTGTAGGTCACAATAACTTAAAAGACACCATAGACATGTGGACGCTATATAACAACATAAGTTAACCAGGCCCCGTGGCGGAGGGCGCAGGGCCGTGCCCTCGTGATGCCCCAGGGTCAGGGAGGAGATGGGGCCAGGGTGGGGTGGGGCGTTCACAGCACCCGGAGGCCGGAGTCTGGCATCATCGGGGCAGGGCCCAGGCAGGGGCACTACCCCAGGCAGGCGTCCAGGCCACCTGGCTCACTGGCCACCCAAAAACTAGTCTCCAGGCTTCTGCAGAGACAGCACCCCAGGGGAAGAGGACAGTGGTAGACACCAGAGCCAGGGCTGAGCCTTCGCTCTGACCTCGGGCAAGTCCCTGTCTCTGCGCCTGCTAACTGTGGAAGACAGGGAGCTCCAGGAAGGACACGCCCAGCCCGGGGCCCCAGGCCTCCAGCTGCGCCCCGGGGACCACGTTACAGCCCCCTCCCCCGGCTTCAGGAGGTAAGCTGGACTTCAGGGAGGGTCTGTGAACGGTGTCATCAGAGGCCGGGCAGATGCCAGTGCACGCTCTGCTCCAAGTCCTGTGCCCGGGGACAGTGGGGGCGGGGCCCTGGGTGCCCGTTTTCCCAGCATGGGGTCGGGGTGAAGGGCCAGGCCAGGGCCCAGGGAAAACCTCTCAAGGCAGGGACTGCCTCCCCGCCACCTGGGCACCCCCAGAGGGCAGGCTGGGGCAAGACAAGGCAGGAGCATCCGCTCACACCTGCAGAGGGTCTGGCAGGTTCTTGGGCCACTCTGAGCCTCGGTATCCCCATCCATCCAGTGAGGCAAAATCCCTGACCTCTGCCCTCCGGCCTTCCCAGCTGTGCTGATCTGGGAGTTGGGCAGCTCCAGGCTGGTGTGCAGCAGGCGAGTGAGTGTTTGAGGGGGACACGGCACCCCTAAACCAGCATGGTGACGTTTTGATTCGCTTGAAGGGAGGAACGTTCTCCTTTGAGGCCTTCCGGGGGCTTGTAGGCCCCCGAGCCCCTGCCCAGCTCACCTCTGGCTGACCCCTCACACCTTGGATCTGCGGGGCCAGGGCCTGGGAGAGGCAGCGGAGGGGGCATCCAGGGGCCCACAGAGAGCTAGGACTGGCTATACGTCCCTTAGTGCTGAGAATCCGCTTCCGATGCTAAGAAAACATAAATAGCCCCGTCACATCTGTGCACACTGCCGGGGCCCAGTGGGGACAGGGAAGGGAGCAGTCTTGAGCAGAGCAGCGAGCACGGCCTCTCTGTGTCCAGCCACCAGGCAGGTAGGAGACCTCGGAGACCCATGGTCACACTGTCCTCAGATCTGTGCACACCCGTGAAGTGCTTTCGAGAAGAGAGCAGGGCTGGCGGCCCGGGCCTTGGGCGCCCCAACCGCAGGCGAGGCAGCAGGGCGCTGGGGTGGGGCCTCACTTGCAGGTGAAGACCTCGCTGCGCTCGCTGCAGGTGCTGCACCTCACGAAGCAGCACCAGTGGAACTTGCAGTTGCATTGCCACACCTTGGTGTACTGGTGGGTGTTGTAGCCGCGGCCGCAGCACATGGTGTCGCAGCCGTCCGCTCCTGGCGAGGTGCGGTTGCACAGGCGGCCCTGCGTGCCCACGCTGCCGGTGGCCACATCCTCTTCGCAGTAGTTGGGTGACTTCTCGATGTACACCAGGTCTGTCTCCATGGGCTTCTGGTAGCTTCGCAGCTGCTTGATGCGCAGGAAGGTGGGCTGCCGCAGGCGGCTGGCCCGCACCACCTCCACCTGCACGGCCGCGTTGTACTTCTCCTTGAGCAGGTGGCCCACCTCGCGGAACTTGGGCAGCGTGGTCCAGCAGGTCTTGGTGGTGCAGGAGCCCGACACCCCGTGGCATTTACACTCCAGCTTCATGCGGTCCTCCAGCACCTGCAGGCAGCAGAGTAGCTGCTCAGCACCCTCCAGCCTTCCTCACCACCTGCCCCATCTCCCCAGCCCCACCTTCAGCCTGAGCCCGGGGCCAGCTCCTCCACTGCCTGCTGTGTGACCATGGGCAGGTGTCTGCAACTCTCTGAGCCTTGGTCTCCTCAACTATTAAAGGGACTGCTTACATATCCCCAGTGCACAGGACGTTGTGAGGGGCTCGAGAACCTTTAGGACTCAGCAGAACTTGGTGTCCATTCATCCGATGTGTGTTGTTAAACCCTCGCAGTTCTACCATCAGTGCATTACTGCGTAAACTGAGGCTTGGATCTGTGGCACTTGCAGAGCAGCGGGTGGGGACACTGGTGCTGGGGGAGGCCCAGCAACAGAAGGTGCATAATAAATGTGAGGGTCCTGCTCCTGCTCTCAGGCCTAGTGTAGGGCACTGAATACAGTCAGGGCTTCACAAATGGCTGTTGAATGGGGCCTGGCATGCCCATGGGGCTCGTTCAGTGCGGGCAGGGCAGGCTAGTGCAGGGTCAGTGAGGCCCAGTCGTGCCATCTGCTGGGAAGCCAACAGCCTGGCCGACCAGCTCCGCCAGGGCCCGCGGCAGTGCCGCCCTTGGGCCTCCCCCTGCGGCCCCGCAAGGCCGATCCCAGAGCAGCCCTGACCCCAGCTACTCATTTACTCGGATCGAAAGGGCCCTGCCAGCGGCCTGATTAAAGATGGGGAATCATTAGCCGCCCGCGGCTGCAGGGCCATCTGTCAGCTGTTGGCTCCCCTGGCTCCCCTCGGCAGCCAGGCCCTGCAGGGGCTTGGTCACCCCTGCCCCCAGACTGGAACCCACTGTCGTGGGGGCTCCTGCTATTGGCCCCCAGCTCTGCCCTGCCAAGAAACCCCCCAGCAATGAATGAGTGAGAGACCCAATCCCAGGGACGGCTGCTGCCCCCGGCCCAGCTATGTGAGGCTCTGGGCCCCAGGGATGACTTGGGGGACAGACGTGCAACAGGAAGGGGCCGTGGGGGGCCCACGGGAGCCTGACCCTGCACGGGGGATGGTGCCCAGGAGGAGGCCACACCTACAGCAGGTTCTGAGGGATGAATAAGAGCTCATTAGACCAAGAGGAGGGTGTACCAGCAGCTGTTGGCCATAGCACGGGGAAAGATGGTTAAGGTGCAGCTCAGGTGGTGCTGGATGGGCCCTGGCCAGTGGCCTAGAGTTGTGGGCTGTGCTCTGCAGCAGTGATGTCCCGGGTGAAGGCTAGAGAGTCTCAGGAGGGGGAGTGGGAAGCTGACGTCCCACCAGGGTCAGACTGAGGGAGGAAGTACCCAGGTGTCCCACAAAGGGAGAGGGGCCGCAGGTTTCCATGACTAGGCCACAGTGTGCCTGGGTTGGGGGACACAGGACAGAGGGCTAGGTGGATCAAGGTGGCCCAGGGAAAGGCACCTTGCTTGGGTCTGCCTTCCTAAGCCCTCCTAAGCCCTCCTACTGACCTCCTGCAAGCTGGAGGCTCCTCCTGACCTGGCCACACTGCTGGCCGAGATGCCCCCCAGGCCCCGCACTATCCCTGGAGCTGGCCAGACAGGCACCTCCCAGCCAGAGGCAGCCTGCCCCACCGAGGAGGCTGCTGTCGCCTATAGCCATCATCTGGGGTCCCCTCTGTAGCCAGTGGGGTGGCTGCCTCCGG
>PVKS010012316.1:36267-54212 GCA_004027875.1 Aplodontia rufa
CCCCTGTGCCCAGGAGACACCGGGGGGGGGGGGTGCCGGGGGGGGGGGCGAGGATGATGTGGAGGCAGGGCCTCTCCACAGGCTGGCTCCCCAGGCACAGGCCAGCTCGTCTCCTCTCAGAATGCAGGCGCAGCCTGTGCTGGGGAACAGGGCTCTGTCTCCACCAGGCGCGGGGAGTCCTGAGGCTGGGCAGGCCTGCGGGCCCAGGGCATCCTAGTGTCTGCACACTGTGGTGGGGCTGGGGCTGGCTCTGGTGCCTGAAGGCCTTCGCCCACTGGGGCGCTGTACAGCCTAATCTGGCCCTCTACGTGAATTTCCACGTGGACCATGGGAACCATGCACCCCTGAGCAGGACTGCGGTGCACCTCAGTCACACAAAGGTGCCAAGCTAATGGGGCCCCAGCACCCCAGTCTCCAGAGCCAGCCTCACCTGTCCACAGGAGCTTCCTGCCTCGAGTCGCCACCTAGAGGAAGCTGGCACCGTCCCACTTGGACCAGCTCCTGCATTGGAGTTGGGGAATCAGTAGCTCCCACCTACCCAGGTGTGGCCTCCGTCTGCCCGACTGCCCTGCCCCATGTGGCCGCAGAGAACACACAGCTGCTGACTTCAGGATGTCCGGGACCTCTTTCTGGCCAGGCACTGTGTACCACCCTCCAAGGGCCACCACAGCCTGGGAGGGGCTTGAAGAATGGCAGCCCAGGCTGGGGCTGGTGGAGGCCCTCGATGAGCAGCCTGGGGTGAGGGTGGGCAGATGGTGCCCCCCAGTTCACATCCACTGGGAACTGCGGATGGTGACCTTACTAGGAATGGAGCTTTTGCAGATGTAGCTAAGGTAAGGATGGAGATGAGGTCAACCTGGAATGGGGGACCCTGAGACCAGTGAGCATATCTCTGTACAGGACAGTAGGGAAGACTGGCCAGGAGAGACGGCAGAGACAGAGGCAGTGGCAAGGGCCACAGTCACAGAACACCAGCAGCCACCAGCAGGGCTGAGGCAGGAAGGCCCTGCCCTGGAGCCCCTGGGGAGCACAACCCACCCACTCCTGATCCAACCTCGGATTCACACCCAGGAGGGTGCATGTGTGCCCCAAGCCACCCAGCCGGGTGCCTGCAGCACCCACTGTTCCTGCCCCACCTGCTGAGCAACTGGCCCTGTGGCCACGCGGGCAGTGGGCCTGATGCGCTGCCAGGAGGACCAGGACTCCTTCAGGCCCAGGGCTCCATGTGGGACAGGGCTCCGGCAAGGTCTCAACTGGGGAAACTGGTGAGCCCCCCATGCTAAACACCATGCTGCAGAGAGAAAGAAGGACCCCAGCCCCCAGGGTCACCCTGAAGCCAAGGGCTCCAGTCACTCGAGTGCTTCACAGTGGAACAAGTAGAGAGGCCGCAGAGGAGAGGGGCAAAGTGTCCAACGCCCCTGTGCTGAGCAGGAGACCGAGGCTCAGCAGAGGGACTGTGTCTGCCAGGGCCTCCTGGGCATCGTGGGAATCCCAGCCTGGGGGCACAGGGCTCAGTGGTAGAGAGCTGCCTTCCATGTGCCAGGTGCTGGCTTCCATCCCCAGCACCACAAAAAAATCACACAGTCTCTGCCTGAACTGGGGAGGTAGTTGGTGGCAGACTGCTTGCCTCAGTTCCCAGCACTGAAATTAACAAACATAGAGGCCTAAAAATTGGGATTCAGTCCTCAGCACTGCAGAGAGAGAGACAGAGACCGAGACAGAAGACAGACAGACCAGCCAGACACCCTTAGAGTTCTTGCCTATGCTGCCCTGGCCAGACAGAGGCCAGGACTTAGCTCCTCTCCTTCCTCTTTGTCCCTGGGCCATCAGCCTCCTTGTCCTCTCACCTATGTCTCCTGAGACCAGTCCTGCCTGTCCCCATGTCCCTTGTGTCTTTTCAGCACCTGTGAGTTGCCAAACACCCCAAGTCCAGGCCAGCGGGGTTCACATGGTCAGATGTGACCTTGGCCCTCGAGTTGGTCTCTGTACCTATTCTAGCACCTGCCTAGCACCTAGCTGTGGCCGAGGACAAGGCCTTGCCTGGCCACCACGGTCCTCACACCACAGCCCTGACTTGGCCTGCTGCACTGCACGTTGTGAGAGGTGCCCCGTGCCTCTGCACGTGGGACCCTCTGCCCGAAGCACCTCCCGCATCCCTGAGAACTGGGCAGTGGCTGTGAGGTCTCCGTCTCCTGCAGCAAAGTCACCATCAGGTGTGTGTGGCCACCCCCTCTGGCTGGTACCTTCTGCCCCTGGCTGCTGGTGATCTCCTGGGGCAAGACCGGTCATCGCGCCTTCCTCAATTGTTCATCCACACAGCCACATGCCAAAAACTAGCCACCATCCACTGCGGTCACCTCCACGTCACGTCAGAGTCCAGCCCAGCCCGCCCAGGGCCCCTCAGCCCTGCTTACTTCCCAGCTCGCCTACCCTCCTCTCCCCAGCCTGACCCATTTGCAGCCTTCTTGCCCCAGCTCTAGTGTGTCCTTCAAGGCTCCAAGGCAGTCCCCTCCTCCAGGAAGCTGCTGCTCCCACCCCTGCCCTCAGATCCATCATGAGGGCCCAGCACCCCCAGGCACCAGACTCCTCTCTGCCTGGCTCAGAGAAGAGGAGGACAGTTTGTTGAGTGAGTGAGTGACCTCAGCCATGGCGCCTGAGGCAGAGACTGTCCCAGGCTCCAGAAGTCCCTCAGGCCCTGTGGCCCAGGTGCAGCCCGGGGCCGGGAAGCCAGACCCAGCGGTTCTGCTCCAGTGCGCCCTATCTTGGCCATCTCCCTGCCGAGGCAGCTGCTCCTCCCAGCACGTTATCTGGGGCCCTCATCTCCGCAGCGTTGACTTCTTCCCCAGTGTGGCTGGGCCTGGGCCTCTTCCATTATCACCCCTCACCCCTCGCCGCTCCTGTGAGCGCAGCCTCCACCCGTTCTCATCTCCACTATGGTCTGGGCCCACAGCCCCTCTTCCAGGAAGCCTCCATAGGTGCTGAGTGGCCTCTGGGACCAGCTGTGCAAGGGCAGGTGCAGGGTTGCCGGCTGGGGCCTCCATACACCCTTGAGTCCCTGTTGCACGGCCTCTGGGTCACCCCACCTGCCTTCCTGCCTGCCTCGGGTCCCCCACCTACCTTCCGGCCCGCCTCATTATTGTGCAGGTTCATGAGACGCCTCGCGTTCTTCTTGATCTCACGGGCATCCACGAAGCGCCGGGAGAAGTCGATGCCGTAGCGCACATCAGCTGAGCAGCCGCCCCACTTCCAGCCCTCGGCCTGGTTGTAGTAGCCCTGCTTCTCACGGTCACAGCCGCAGTTGCTCAGGTTGCCCTGGCTGCAGGCGGCAGTGACAGCGTGGGCCACGCCAGCCGCGGTGATGGCATATGTGAAGGCGGCCTCACGACTCCCTGTGGGGAGAGACGGGTATGGGCAGTGAGGCTCCACGGCTGAGTCAAGTGGGTGCAGGGGACAGAGTGTTGGGTCTGGATCCACCTGCTGTGTGACTCTGAATTCATCCCCTGACCTCTCTGAGCCTCCAACTCACCAAAGTGGGGCCTACAGAACCCACCTTGCAGGGTGGTGGTGAGGGCAGTACCGGGCATACAGCAGGTACACAATGCATGCTGTGACCCTGACACTAGCTTGTGACACCATCACGACTTCTCTCCTGTCCCCAAGAGCTCCAACCTTGCAGTGAGCAGTGGGGACCCAGAAGACTGCAGTCCCTGTAGGCCTGTGGCCATTGCTTCTCCTGGACAGGCACCGCGTGCTCATGGAATCTGGAAGCAGGAGCGTGGGGCACATGCTCCCCCTTGGGGTGCCGCATCCCCGGCCATCATGGCTGCCTCTTGTGCTCTGATCACCTAGCTTCAGTCCTGGCTGCCTGCATCTCCCCTTCCTCCTGACTCCCCTCTGGCTCAAGGGCTCCTGGGCTGCTGGACCTGGGCACCTGCCCACCCCCAGCCAGCAGCTGGGTCCTTCACCTCCCCAGCGCCTTCACTGGCTCCCCACCCCCACCCTGCCAATGCTTTCCCAGCCCTCTTTCCCCATCCTCTGCCCGGAACAATGACTCAGCCTTCCCGCGTGCGGCTCACATCCCTGCGTGGCCCTCCAGCTCTTTTGGATGGAATTCCCTCCCACTTCATGCCAATGCCTCCTCCTCCAGGCAGCCTTCCCTACCCCCAGCCAGAAGGGAGCCCTTGCTGCCTGAGGCTCAGATGGAGCCCAAATGGGGCACTTCCATTTGGATCCAAAGGCCCTTCAGATGGATGGCACCAACTCTGACCTCCTCTCTTCCATAGCTCTGGGCCCTGAGCCTCCTTCTATCCCAGCCCTGTATTCTTGGGTCGGGGTCATCTCTGTGTCCCCAGCACCTGTGTGCCAGCAGGCCCATGAGTGCCATCCTGGAGAGCCTAGAGCCAAGTGAGGCTCTCACTGTGATTTTAGCAGCACACAGAAGGGCCTGGGGACAGGTGGGGACAGGGACACAGCAGAGGGCCTGTTCCAGCACCAGCTGGCATTGGCATGTCCTGCCCTGCTGCTGGGGCTGAGGCTGCCCACACCCTGATCAGGGTCAAGAGTCAAGCAGGGGGCTGGAGAGGTGGCTCAGCGGTCATAGCGCTTCACTGTCATACGCGAGGACGACAGGTTCAAACCCCAACACCACATGCACAACGAAGTGTCAGAGAAATGAAATATTAAATAAAATTGATTCTCTCCCTCACTGTCCCTTTCTTAAAAAAAAAAAAAAAAAAAACGCAGGTCCACTCCATGAGAGCCATTGTGAGCTGACTGCAGGCTGCCTCGTGCCAGGGGCTCAGCTTCTGAGCAGCTGGGAGCCCTGGGCTATCTGCTGCCAGCCCCCTAGCCGGCCTCCTCCCACAGGTGCATCCCACCTGGCAAGGCTGCCTGCCAGCCCAGTCCCCCGGCTTGGCCAGTGCACATTCCTGGACCTGTGAGTCTAAATGAGGCAAGGATGTGGAGGCAGCCCCAGTCTGCAGAGGGCATTGCAGCCCCTGCCCCGCCAGAGCTCCTGACCACTGAGGAGCCAGCCCAGGGAGCCCTGGGAGCTCAGTGTGGGCAAAGGGAGGGAGCAGCCATCCAGGTGGGGTCCCAGAGGGAGTCCTGGAGGGGCACAGAACTCCCTGGCCTGCCCTGTGGGTGGTGGAGGAAGCAACATTCCCAGTAAGCCTTAAGGAGTAGCTCACATGGCGCACGAGGTGATGCGGCGTGTTCAGCATGCGCACTAATGAGGTACGCCTACTGAATGTGCGTGCCGGGCTACGTCGTGAGTGTGTGGCCTGGCAGGGGCACAGTGCCACGGTCTGGAAGTCAGAGAGCTCGGGGCTGCCAGAAAGAGGCAGCAGGGCCTGGGAGCTCGCATGGGGGCCCGAAGGCCTGGCAGAGGGGCACTTGCTGCGCAGGTGTGGCCCAATACCTGGGGACTTGGACAGCAGCACACACTCTGCAGTACCAATGGTGGGATTTACTCTGTGGAGGTGGCCCACAGAGCTGGGCCACCTTGTCAGGACAATGCTCTCCACTCCTACCACATGCCAAGGGCCTCTCAGCCCTTCACCTACATCCTCAGGTGAGGCCCGTGATGATCATGGCCACATCGTAGATGGGGAGACTGTGGCACAGGAGGTGTGAAGCCAGGCATCAGCGGCTGAAGCAGGACTTGAACACAGAATGGGCCTGGGTGCAGGCCACTAGAAGCTGTTCTGCCCCAGCCGGCCCTCTGCAGCCCTGTGACCTTGGACGGAGGAGACAGAGCAGTGGGGAGCAGCCCTGGGGAAAAGGCCCGGCACTCGGTGTATGGACAACCAGGCATGGGGTGGTCGTGCTGGCCAGCAGGGTGAGCTCTGGGTGGGGACCCTGGGGAGGCTGAGCTGGCTAAGCCTCACAGGCCAGACACCCATGGAAGGGTCGGGAAATCTCAAGCAGCTATGCATGTATGTGAGAGGCCACGCTGTGGTCAGAAGTCCCCAGGTGGGTGTTCCCATGGAAGCCCTGAGCAGCCACCTGGCCACTGGACCTCCTCCCACCCAGCAGAGGGGCTGCTACGCAGATGGGGGTTCCCAGTCCCCACCTGTCCCAAAGCCCCAGGCAAGCAGGTGCCTGCGCTCGGAGGCCTCGCGCCCGCTGCGGGCATCCGCCCTCACCTGCGTGCCCACGCGGGGCCACCGTTACTCACCACTTACTCATCCCGCTGCCACTCCCGCTAATTCCTTTTTTATTTGGTTTTAATGAGCCAAGCCCTCTGTCTCTCGCCATGGAGACAAGGGGGAGGGAGGGATCAGGAGTAGTTGTAGTTCGGGGAATCAACACCACGTGGGGCCTGGCCCAAGATGCCTCCATGGACGGGGCGTCCAGGTGTCCAGCATGTGGTCCCGTTGGCCTCCCACTCGAAGAGGGCTGCTGTCCCACTTTTCAGTCTTGCAAGCTGTCTCAGAAGGGTTCTCAACTCATCCCAGGCCACGTCGCCCCAGGAATGAAGTGAGGAGGGCATTAGGCTCCGGATCTCCCTCCCAAAGTGCTCCTGGGGCCCTGATGGGGCAGCCTTGCTCCCAGCATGCTCTGTCTGCTGAGAACCAGCAACTGATCAGACTTACGCCTTGGCCCAGGGCACCGCACTCGACCTCAGAGGTGACTTCTGGTGCCCAGGCCTGGTCCACAAAGCCCACCCCTCCCTGAAGCCCAGTGTGGCCAGAACATGTGCAGCTACCTCCAGCACACAGTGACTGTGGAAAGGACCTGCCCAGCCTCCTGCCTTGTTGGGCAGCAGTCACTGCCTGTGCCCCTCCCAGGCTGGGATACGGCCGGGGCTATGGTGAGTGTGCCTTGCTCCGGACACTTGCGTGTCCCCTCAGGCCGCAGTGCACTGGGCAGGACCCATGACTGATTCTCTTGTGCACCATCCACCCAAGGCTGAGTCCCGTGTACCTACCCGGGAGCAGGGCTGAGACCAGGCACCATCCCTGACACTGTATCTGCACGGTGACCCCAGGCATCAGGGTTAACCAGACCCATCTTGCAGATGAGAAAGCTGAGCCCCTGAGACAGCAAGTGACTTGCTCCAAGCAGGGGCAGTCAGGATGGCAGCTCCAGAGCCTCTTGGGGCCAGCAGCTGTCCTAAGGGCCGTGGGTCCCTCTAGAGACCCACAGCCACCCCACTGCAGGCCTGCACCGTCAGCAACTGTGCCTAGCAATGTCCCTAGAAAAGCAAGCGAGTCGGCGACAGGTGGCCACCCTGAAGAGCCCCTGGGTGGGTTCTGAGGTGTCCCCAGGGCAGTCTGCCTCTGGTACCTGGGGAGGTTGAGGAGAGCACCGTTAGCCTGCCAAGGACAGGATATGCGAGAGACTTAGGGTGCAGAGGGCACAAAGCAGGGGATGGGAGCTTCACCCCTATTGTATGGCCCCATGCAAGCCTCAAGTGTTCCCAGTCACTCAGAGAGGCTGGCAATCCCCGCTCCAGAACCGGCTCTAGGGCCAACAGGACAAGCACACAGCCCCATCACCGGGACGGTGTTAGGCCAGGACTGGCCAGGACCACGGACATGGTGAAGGATTTCCAGGACAGGCCCAGGCATCCCTATGCTTGGTCTGGGACCTGCCCAGCCATCCCCTCCACACACATCCTGGATGAAGCCAGAGTATTGGAGCAGCAGCATCCTGGGACCAGTGCTGTGTGGGTCACCCGAGGTGCCAGGCAGAGGTCACTCAGGGACACCACCCAGCTCTTCAGTTAGAATTCAAGCCCCCATGCAGCTCCCAGGCGCAGGCTCAGAGGGAGGCACACACGGCCCCTGCTCTGCTGTGGGACTCTGCAGCGGCAGCCGGACTCCAACACCAGGCAAGGGACCTGGTCCACTGACATCCCTCACCCTGACCCTGAGGGAGACTCTGGCACACTTCTGTGAGATGCTGCCAGAGCCACGCCCAGCCCCAGCAGCCCCTCCCCATCTCTCGGAGTGACCTGCCACTTTCCCGTGTCCACAGAGGCCGGCCTATATTCGGAAAGTCATAAAAGTCTGGTTGAGCTCACAGTGACCCGATTAACTGTGCTGGGGAGGCAGGACAGCAAAGATCATTGGTTCCCTCCTAAAAGGGGAACTGGGAACGGCCCCTCGGGCTGTCCTATGCCATTCCTCCATCCCCAGCAAGAGCCTGAGGCCCAGAGAGCGGCAGTGCACTGTCCAAGGCCACACAGCAACTCGGGAAGATGGGGGAACAGGCCTGCCATGCTACGGTGACTGAGGTGGGGCCTGGAGCCACAGGGAACTCAGGGAGGGAGCTCAGAGTCTGACACCTTAAATGCAAGCCCAGAACTTAAAATTGGCCCATTGGATGCCTTCTGTGTGTCTGTGTCCCCGCCTGCAAAGTGGGAACAATGGCTGTAATACGGCCAGAAAGGCCACACGCAGTCCTAGAGGCAGGCTGGCCCAAGCTTACACCCACCCAAGTGACGCACAGGGGCTCTCCAGGGTCTGCACGTGTCTGGGCATCCCCAGTGGGTGGCCTGCGTACCTGGGTTTGAAGGTGTATACCCACACCTGCTTCCAGCACGCTCCGGCACCCTCCTCTGGACCAGCTGCACCTGCCTCCACTTTTAAATGGCATTTTCTGCAACCCAATAATTTAAGAAAGCAAACAATCCTGTTAAAACTGGACAAACGTCTAGTCAGACATTTACATATAAAAAGGTCTAAAAATGGCCAATAAATACACAAAAGGATGCACCGCATTAACTGTCAAGAGAGGACAACTGACAACCACACCTAGAGGACACCCACAGCCCGGGACGGCTAATGTGACAGAACGCCAGGCGCATGTGTCAGCAGGATGTGGAGAGGTTGGCGCGTGTGCCTGCTGCAGGGAATGTGCCCAGGTGGGCAGGTCCTGGGGAACCAGCACGCAGGGCTGCCACACAGCCCGGCTGTCCCACTCCTGGACAGCACAAAGTGGATGCCACCGAACACCGCCGGTGGATTAGCGGGTAAAGGAAAGGCAGCAGAACCATACAGCAGTGCATCTCGGCCAGGAGAAGGGACAGAGGGGTGCAGATGCACGTCCTGGGCCTCTGCTCCAAGAAAGGCCACACGCCATCTGGATCCATCTATAGAAATATCCTGGGCAGACAAATCTACAGGGACGGGTAACAGGTAAGAGTGGCCAGCAACTGGGGGTGGGAACACAGCTCAGAGGGGCAGGGTCCCTGTTAGGATGATGAGAATGTTCTAGAACTAAGGAAGTGATAGTTTCACAACCGTTCCTAAAACCACAGAAGCAGACACCTCCCATGGAACCGTGTGGTAGGTGAGCTGTCGCAACATGGTGTTAGCGGATTCTGCCACCACGTCCCACTCGACTTACACCCTCCCAGGGGCCCCATCAGCATGAACCAGTCCCCAAGGTCACACAACGGGCGGGCCGATGAGCTCCATCCAGGATCCAGCCCACGCCTCACCTGCCATGCCAGGGAAGCCCAGGGCCTGCCTCCTGCCTCACTGAGAGGCCACTGTCACCTGCCTCGGCCTCCAACACGCCTCTCTTGCCTGACGCTTCCTGCCTGTGTGTCCCCAGCACTAAGTCTCCCTCCTGTCTAGACCACCCAGAGTCCCAGAGCTGTCTCTGCCACCCCCTTGCCCAAGGCCATGCACTGGGCAGGAATGGCACACGGCAGCCTGGATGCAGAGGGCCGGGTCCTAGACAGTGGAGGCAGAGGGCTGCAGTCAGAACCACAGAGGGGCTGTCAGGAAAAGGTGGCCTCTGAGAACCCCTCTCGGGAAAAGGTGCTGAGAGTGCAAGAAATGCAAAGGGGCAGGAACAGTGTTCCAGGCAGAGGGAACAGTACTGCTAAGGCCCTGAGGCAGGAGTCTGCTGGTCAAGTGCGGTTTGTCTCAGCAGAGAGCGGAGGTAATGAAGAGGGTGACGGTCCTCAGGGCCACACCACGCAGCTCTTAGGAGCCCACGGGGACATCTTGGAGTTCATTCTGAGAAGATGGGGCATCCTAGAGGGATGCTCTGACTGACATTAAGAGTCCCTTTGCCAAACACAAGGGTTTGTGGAAGCCAGGAGGCCCATCAGGGGCCCGTGGCAAGATGCTGCCGGGTAGAGCAGGTGAGAAATATCAGGCTGAGGGCACAGCCAGTAGGATATGCAGCGGGGTGGGTGATGGGCTTAGGGACAGAGGGGTCCAGAAGGGCCTCATGTGGGGCTGGCTCTGCTGGTGGGGGCTGCTGCCAAGAAGACCTAATTGGGATAAATTGAGGGTAATCTTGGCTGAGCACAGTTTAAGGTGCCTGGGGACAGTAAGGGCGGTGGGGGCAGTGGGCACTCAAGCCTGGCATCAAAGAGATGGCCCAATTTTGTCTGGCCCCACACCCAGCCATGTCCACATGGACTGGGCTCATGTCCTTCACTCCTGGGCCTCATTTCCCTGCATAGGGGGGACAGGTGTTGCAGGTACCCTCTAAGTTCTGCTTGGCAGGGCACTTGTGCTGGAAGGACACTCCTAAAGAACAGGTCAGATGGGGCTTCTGGGGCAGAGGTGGGATGGGGTAAAGGCTGGGGCAGAGGCACACTGCTGGCTAGTGAGCTCCCCTGGTCATCTGAGCCCCAGGCCCCACCCCAGCCCACCAGGTCCCCAGATCCTCACAGGTCAAGGCTTGCAGGGGAATAGCACCCCGGACATGACCAGTTTATAGGTGGAAAGTCTAGGATGGAGGGCGGTGAGGACATCCCCAGGCCACTGGCAGCTCCATCCAGCCCAGCTGGCACAGTGCCCGTGTCCTGGTTCCAGGGGTCTTAGGCTAGAGACCACTGGGTGTGGGAGTGGGGAAGGGAAGGCCAGGGACCCAGTCTGTTTCCCTGTAGCTGCCCATGTCCTAGCCTGGTCCCTCTGCACTAGCTGGGATCAGCCATGAGACCTGGGGGTGCAAATTCCTGCCTGAGCAGGTCTCAGATCTGTGTCCCCTACACTCCCAGGCTCGGATCTCTTGAGCCCCATCCGGGTTCTGCCCAGTGAGGGCAGGGCAGGGCATGCCGGCTTGCACCCACACTTGTTTCTGCCCCTGCTAAACAGAGGCAGTGAGAGCTGCACATGCCACATGGAGTGAGCTCATGGGGACAGGCTGTGGCCAGGCAACAGCAGACAGGGCACAGTCCACACCTGGTGCTGCTGTCGTGCACCCTCTGGGCCCAGGCCTGACCCCGGGACTGGGCATGCAAGTGGGCGGGCGAAGGCCTGCATGGGTGTGTGTGCACACAAGCATGAGTGTGTGTGTGTGTCTGTGCATGTGTATATGTGCATATGTGCATGTGAGGGAGCATGCATGCATGTGAGTGAGTATGCATGTGTCTGTGAGTGGACATGTACATATACAAGTATGCGAGCTAGCATGCATGTGTGTTTGTGTGTGTGCAGGCATGTGTGTGGGTGAACATGTGAGTGCATTATGTGTGGAAGGGAACATGAATGTATTGTGCATGTGTGAGTGAGTGTGTGCCTGTGAGTGGACATGTATGCACATGTATGTGTGGGTGGGCATGCACATGTGTGTACTGTGTGAGTGAGAATGTGTGTGCATGTGTGTGAGTTAGCATGTATGTGTGAGTGAGCATGCATGGTGTGTGAATGCATGTATGTGCATGTGTGTGTGCAATCATGTGTGTGTCTGGTTAGTGAGCATGCATGTGTGTCTGTAAGTAAGCATGCAAATGTGTGAAGGTAAGCATGCATGTGTGTGCATGTGTGATCATGCATGTGGGTATAAGCATGGATGTGTATGAGCATGCATGTGTGTGCCTATGCAAGCGACCATGCATGTGTGTGAGCTTGCATGTGGGTGTGAGCATGCGTGTGTATGAGCATGCATGTGTCTGTGTGAGTGATCATGCATGTGTGTCTATGTGTGCAAGCACACATGTTTGTGAGTGAGCATGTATGCATTTGAGCGTGCATGTGTGTGCATGTGTGTGAGCATGCATGTGTGTGCATGTATGTGGGGGACAAGCAAGCATGTGTGCATGGCGTGCACTTGATGGGTGTGTATTGCCCTCTTTCTGTCTTCCCATCTGTCTCTGTTTGTCCTTCATTCTCTGCTTCTCTGTGTCCCTCTGTCCCTCTCCCCAGCCCCGCCCAGCCCCCACCAGGCTCGGCTGAGTCAGTGTCTCCACACTAAGCTCTTCCCTGCCGTTGTCATAAACAGAGCACTTGGAAAAAGTCATGCCAGGTCCGAACATGCCGGCACGCCCGTGCGCCTCAGGCCTTTGTTCCCATCTGGGCAGCTTCGCACGCAGCACAGCCCCCCGGGTGGGTCGTGCTTCAGTGGGGCCAGAGTGGGCAGGACCTGGACAGAGCCACACAGCATGGAGACAGAGTGGGCTGGAGCTCAGGGGTCCATGTCCTGCACTGGCCTTCTGGAGCTTCCTTCTGGGAGGGTCCCTCCTGCAGCCACAGCCTCTGCTTAACAAGCTCTGTCCTGGGCCCACTGCCTTCAGGGAAGCCCCCTCCTTTATTCAGGGTTGGGGACAAAACCAGCCACTGCCTGTTTGATGATGCAAGAACTGGGCCTGGGTCCCCAAGGCCTCCTGGTTCCTGTATACTGTCAGGGCGGTGGTCCAGCAGAGGCCCTGAGGCCGGATGACCAGTTTCTCCGGTCCCTATGGATGTGGGCCTCAAGCAAGCCACTCCACCTGCTTGAAAGCCTCAGTCTCTCCACCTACAGTGTGTAGACAAGAGAACCTAAAGTCAGCGGTGTTTGTTAGGGAGCCGGCCCACAATGGGGACTCAGGAGACAGCTACAGTCAGGAAAGGAATGTCACCCCCAAACCAACCGCCAGAGTCAGAGCAGGAGCCATGTAAGGGACTGGGCCCTATCTGCCCTGTGTCTACATCCCGCCTTTGATCAAGTGCTGAGACCCAGTCCCCTGCTCCAGGACCTCCCTTGTGGGAAACTCTGTGTGACCACCTAGGGCCTTCCTGCCCCTCTCCAAAGAGAGAGCCCAAGTCCTGTCAGAGACCCAGCCATGGCCCCTGCTGGTACAGGTGGGTACACTGAGGCCCCAAGGACCAAGCTATGCTCAAGGTCACACAGTGGGAACTGGACAGCCCAGGTGGGGTCTCCTCTCCCAGGCACTGCTGCCACACCACTCCAGAGAGTGAGAAAATTCCCATCCTGGATGAACTCCAAGGTCCAAAGGATCAGAGGCCAGAGGAGAAGCCACCACCCGTGCCCAGCACCTGTTGCTGCACCTCAGGCTTCAGTGGCCACCCACAAGAGGGAGCACAGCTGGCCTCCCCCACAGTGCTGTCAGGAGCTGTCCTCCCAGGAGTGACTGTCCTTCCAGTGGAGGGGCAGAGCTCAACCCAGGGGCCCGGGCTTCATCATGTCCTGAGCAAGGAGTGGGCTTGGTCAGCCTCGCCTCCAGGAAAGTCCTGTGACCCTGACCTTCAAGCTGCAACTGTCTCTGGAGTCCTGGTTGCCTGGACCCCAAGCCTCAGAGATGGCTGTCCAGCTGCCTGAGGCTGGCCCCGGACAAGCTGGGGTGGCCAGCATCCACACGATGATGAGCACAGCCAGGCCCAGGGTGTAGCCAGGGAGAGGCAGGACCAGCAAGCACCGCCTCCCAGCTGAGCCCTCGGCCTGGGCTGCTGGGTGCAGCCCTTGCGGGCCCGCCATGCATCTGAACTACAACAAGGACTGGAGAAGCGAGCAAGGGAGCTATCCTCCCACTGCACTGACTGTCCCCAGGAAGCCACTGGCAGGTGACCTTTGTTGCCGACTGCCCACCCCATACAAGAAGACAGTCGCCTGGGAAGAGACTCAGATCTGGGTTCAACTGTCCCCTCTGCCCTGAACAGGTGACTTCAGGCTACTCCCGTCCCTCTGAGAGCAGCATCACCAAGAAAAAGTCTCAAAAGAGCCACAGGTGTCATCTGAATTTTCTAGAACAGGTGTCATCTGAAATTTTCTAGAAGTCACACCTAAGTGGAAAGAACAGTGAACTTAACTGAATGCATTTTCTTTAGCCAAAATATCAAAATATTTTCATTCCAGTATGCAGTCGGCCTGAGGATGGCTGGAGCTGCTGTGCTGTTCTCAGGGTCTGCCAGGTTGCACACCACGGCCCGCCATGGTGAGGCCTGTGGCCACCAGAGGGGATGGGCAGCCCGTCCTTCCTAGGGATAATGCCACCTCTCCCCTGGATCCTATCTGCAAAGCCCCATCAGGGTAGCAGGAGCACACAACCCAGGAGCCACCCTCTCTGTCCACAGGCCCCTTGCATCTCAGACACCCTGAGATGTGTCAATCTTCCCCTGGGTTGCCCAGGGCTGAGGCCTTCTCTAAGCCTGGCTTCCTGCAGCTGGTGGGCTCACGCTCCGGCAGGCCACCTGGGAAGCTTGCCCCATGTGGGGCTCAGCCACAGAACCAATAGGACGGGAGACAGCTGCACCGCAGCCCTGGCCGCTCACGTGAGCCTGGATTAGGGGCAGCCCCTATGCCTGGTCATGTCTGAGGCCGCACGTGATGGGCGGACTCCGCATTCCCGGGCAGCAGGCGGAGCTGGGGGCTGCACACAGCCACAACCAGGTCTGGGCTAGGGGTCCTGGGGCTCTGCTCAGGAGGAACTGGAAGGCACCAGTGTGCAGGAGGAAGGCTGGCCTGCTCAGAACCAGCCCTGTCCCCAGCCCTCCAGCCTCAGGCCCCCATCCTTCGTTCCCTCAAAGGTCCTATAGTTGCAGAAAATGTCATCGACTTCCCAGCCTCTGGACCTTGGCACATGCTGTTCCCTCCACCTGAAGCCCCTCGCACGCTCCCATGCCTCTCCCTCTGGGAAGCCCTGGTGAGATCTGAACGTGACTCTGCTGCCCACTGGAAACTTCCTGACCAGGAGCCTGGGGGACCCGAGTTTCCGACTAATGACCCTGGAATGCAAGTGACCCCATCATGATCCCTCTGTGCTCTTCCCCATAGCATGGCAGAACGAGGGGGCCCTGGGCACATCCTCCCCACACCCAGTCAACAGAAGAGACAGTGGACAGAGGAGTGGACACAAACTCACAGTGGGAAGGAAGCAGCCCTGGGATGGTAGAGGTGCCAGGGGTGGGGGGAGGCCACGCCATGGAGGGAGGTCCAGCACAGGATGACCAAAGAGGGACAGAGCGACAGGCCCCACAGAGCCCCAGGGCAAGGCCTGTGCCAGGCTCCAGGTCATCGTGAAGATCTGTACACTGGGGGTTGGGAGCCCATGGCAGCCTGCCACATGCAGGGACAGGGTAGGACTGCACAGGGTTGGCTTGACCATTCAGGGGGCTTTCTGTGCACACTCAGGATTGAGGGTCTGGCCCAAGGTCACTGGAAGGGCCTGAGGGGTCTGTCCCACACTCAGACGGTTCCCCTCCAATCATTAATCGGAACCGCTTGAGTCGCTGCCCGTGTGAGTGCCCCGGCTGCCTGCCAGCTTGTGGCCAGCTCCTGCCTGTGCCCAGGCACCGGTGCACCTCTGACATGGGCCATCTGATGACTCGGCCACCTGCTGCTCGTGACTTCTGGCAGCTGAGTCCTGGGAGGAGAAGGTGCCTTCTCAGGCGGTGTCACAGTGCCCAGAGGGATTCTTGCTGTGGCGCTCAGTCCACTGGGCCTGCAGCCAGCACCCTCCTGGCTGGGACCGGGCCTTCATCACTGGGCCAAGGAGCCACAGAGGGTACACCAGGGCAGTGAGACCCAGTCTGGGTGCAGAGAGAGCGAGGGGGACCACACTGAGCTGGCCCAGGCCTGAGGCAGAGGGGACCATGAGCAGTAGGCTGAGAGGCAGAGCCATGAAGGGGTGAAAAGGAATGACCCTGGGGACACCAGCTGTGAACAAGCACACCAGATGGGGGGATAGGGGTGCTCCCAGGCCAAGAATCAATGAGGGTGAGAGCGTGGCAGAGGCCGGATATGGCTGGGCAAGGCATTGGGAGTGGGCTGCTCTGACGCCAGGCTAAGGGCTCAACTTTCTCCTGGGATGACAGGGAGCACTGCAGGTGCTGGAGGAAGGAAGCAGCATGGCATGGCACGTTCGGTAATGGAGGCTGGTTGTGGGCAGGAGGCAGTGACAGCTGCCTGGGGTGGATGGGAAAAGCAGGCCCAGCTGGGCTCATGAGGCAGAACAGACAGTGGAAATGACACCAGGCTTCTGCTGCAAGGAGACGTGCCAGACGGTAAAGGTGCTGGGCACAGCAGGCCTGAGCACCAGAGCCTGAATGCCAAAGCAGGAGGTTCCATGGCCCGTGGGACTTGGAGCCGCGGGTGAGAAGGAGCAGTGGATGGAGGAGCCAGGAAGCACCAGCAGTGGGCACCCCTCAGCCAGCGCTGGGGCCAAAGAGAAGCTAGAGAGACTGGAGGAACCCAGGTCAGGAGCTAGGTCCAATGCCAAGGAGAGGGGACAGTCAGCACAAGGAGCAGGGGGTGGGGGAGAAAGGAAGATGGCTGAGGCCGGGGTATGGGATGAGCATTTGTCTTCAAAACACTCATGAAGGCAGGAGGGGTCTTGGCCTGGCTCCTGAGGAGCATGGCCTGGGACAGGAAGTAGGGCTCTGGGCAGCAAGGGGCCCACCGGGGCCCCAGGGCACTCAGGTTGCTAGCAGTGCATGGTGGCCCCACCATGAGTGCAAGGGTGGCCTCTGACACCCTGGCTTCCGTCCCTCCTGAGGATCCCTGATCCTGCTGGCCAACAGCGTTCACCATGGGGATGGGCCACTGCAGGGGCCAGCGTCACTCCTGCTAGGATGGTCTGGAGGAGTCGTACATTAACTGGGGCTTCGAGGGAGGGTCAGGGCAGCCGCTGTGGCTCATGGTGCCCAGTGAGGTCCACTCACAGCCCTGTACCGAGGCTTGGGATGGTGACCCTGCCATCCGTCCACACACAAGGAGGCAGCAAGGTGACCAGAGGGTCGGCAGACACCTGGTCCACACTAGCCCTGCCCTGTGCAAGCCAAAAGGCAGCAGTACCTCACCACCCTCCAGCCTCAGTTTCCACAGCTGGCAGAGGGGTGTTCATAGCCACCTCAAAGCCTGCTATCCTGCTGTCTCGAGGGGCCAGGCAGGAAAGTGGGCAGCTGGCCTGGCTCAGTGGGCACCATGCAGAGCCCTCCCCACCTCCCCAGCTGGCAGCTGGAGGGAGCTGCACCTGGGTGGCAGAGCCCTAGGGAGGGGGTGGTGCCATCCTCCTGGCTGCGCCAGGTGCCACCCACGGGCTGCTCACCGCAAAGGGGCCCCAGGGGCTTTCCCCTGCACCACCCCAGCACCACACCAGCGTTCCCAGCCCTGCAGAGCCCAGCTCTGGCCTGGGTCCCAGCAGCTGCAGCCCTGCTCAGGAGGCCCAGGAGCTCAGACCTGGGGACAGGAAGCACGTACTGTGCCCCACGGACTGGGGACCCCACAAGCCTCCCACGGTTACCCTCATGTGACCCTCGCAGCATGGGGAGGGCAGGTCCATCACTAACCCCACTCTCAGACAGCAACTGCTGCTTACTGAGCACTGATGGCACGCAAGCACTGAACGAGGCCTGGGGACCCAGAAGAGAGCATGCTGGCTTGGAGGTCCCCTTACTGAGGAGGCGGAGAGCAGCCCAAGTGATGTCACCAAGGCCACACAGCTGGATTCAAATTCAGTCAAGCTACCAAAGTCACTTTTTCTTTTTGCAGCTCTCTGGGCCCTCTGATGGGTCCCTCCTGTGACCTCAGTCTCCTTATCTGCAATACAGGCACTATGAAGCCTGCCACCAGGGCTGTGAGGCCAGGAAAGGGCCTTGGGGACCCGTGGGGGACCAAGAGGTGTGTCACTCCCACTGGACATGTTCTGCTGGCTGCTACTGTCCTCAAACCAGAAGCCAGCCCCTTCCCCAGCAGCCAAAGGCCTGCTCAGCCCCTGCGCCCTGCTCAGCCCCTGTCCCTGCACAGCCCCTTCCCCA